>BCLG01001052.1:20703-63504 GCA_001602295.1 Zoysia matrella | reverse complement strand
GCGGCCGCCTTCTCCATCAGGTCTGTCCACGCGCCATCCCACGCCGCAGCTTGGCTTACTCTTCTAGCGCGTCTTCCCTTCCGTGATCTGTTCTCTCTGTCCTGCAGGGCCTACGCTGAGAGCATGCGGAACAGGACGGCGGCGGAGCTCGGCCCGTTCGGCCTCGCCGCCAAGGACCTGGGCCCGATGGAGATCCGGCTGTTCCGATGGTGGGAGGACGAGCTGGCGGCCATCAGGGCATCGGAAACGGCTGAGGACGAAGAGGAGGCGGCCGCGGCGCTCGGGAAAGGGAGGGCGCCGAAGAAGCGGTCCATATCGGACCTCTTCGCGGCGGCGCCCCGCGTGGATCCGTCCGGCTCCGGCGGCGCGGCGCAGCTGGGCGAGGACGAGGAGGAGGTTCCGGGCGCCATCGTGAGGCGTACGGAGGAGATGAGGCTGAGGCGGCGGCAGGAAGCCGAGGCTGCAGTGACGGCGGCGGAGCTCGCTTCGGCAGGCGAACCGCGTGAGAAGGAGGCGAATTCCGCCAGGCAGGTATGGTCCAGCCCAGCCCAATTCGACCCAGCCCATTCCTTCCGGCTGCTAGTAGCTACTAGGATGATGCGCCTTGCGTGTTTTTTTTCCTTGTGCAGCTGACTTTTAGTTTCATTGGTATTAGTATCACCTGAGGGATCGATCTGCGCATCATGCACCGTTGTGATTTGGAATTTGGATTGCGTGATCGTCTAGCAGCGGTATCGTCTTGGTTTGATGGTCACATTAATTTCCTAACCATATCTCCGTCACATCGAGATGTGGATATGCATGATGCGCCTTGCATCTCTCTGTTATTGCTGGCCGGTATTGCGAGTGGTTGATTTGGTTGGTATTGGAGGGTGAACGCTTTAGAACGCGGAGATTAGTTGCTGCTTTATACTGTCACGACTCACGCGGCACAGGGTATTTTATGTAAGGACTATATTTCGCATTTCCGATTGGCTAATCGAAAATGCGCATCCATGCACCATTGACATCTAGTTCATGCGTAGATAGAGCGACATTTGAGCGAGCATGTCTGTGAACACAAGACTATTTCCTGGTCAAAGGCTCAAAGCTGCCTCAGTCTCGTGCTGGGTGTTCAAAGCTGTTAGATCGATGGTTGTGGGCTCTTTCTTCCTTGGAATGATTAGCTTGCTAAGCTCACGACTGTTTCGTTCCTGACCAGTGTTATTTCATGCTGAATTTGTCGGCTCAGTGCGATCCTCACGAGTCCGTGCTGATGTTTGTACATTGATGATAACATTCTGTGCAAGTTCAGATACTTCGTTGATGCCCTAGTCCAGATACTTCGTTGATGCACGCTTAGGCAAAGATTTTTTCTGCGAGACGTTTATATGTAGTATGTGTCTATCTATCTAAACTGCAGATCGATGCCTGTTTGGCGACATGTACAGACTAGCTGACTAGGCAACCTCTGGCACTATGGTACACCGCCTTGCATATGGTGTGTCGTGTTGCCTTCCACATGCAGCATGCACGGTAACATGTGTGAGATGCTGTGACGGTCGTAGTACTGCGTGGTGTCCGGACCGGCGCGCTTTGCTAGAGGGTGCTGGACCCATACACACGGACACGGGGGCTTTATCATGGGAAATGGACCTGGTGCAGGCATTTACTAGATCGAGATCTTCTGCATAATCGTTCTTCTATAGCCAATATACGGCACCTCATCATTGCATCGCTTGGGTAGTGTTCGCTTGTCCCAGGCTAAATAATAATTATTTGCTAGCCGCTATTAGTTTTTCATTGTTAAAAAATCAAACGTTTGTTAGTGAATGCGCGTATATGTATTGTTCATAAGTTGTCGGGAAGTTTGTAGTGCTCAAGGATGGGCGCTTTCTTTAGGTGATGATGAAGTTTTGGCATATATATATATATGGCACGCTTTCACCGTATGCTTGGTATCATTATCAACTGTTCTTTTGCACTCTTGTAGATAAACTAATGTTCTGCTTAATTAGTTGACCTACCGGATACAATATCGTATAGTGTATAGGGTTCTTCCGTCCATACAATAGTTTAATACATCTTAATATCTGTATCGTTATCACTTCATTTATCACCGTTTGTCAAGCCATAGGATTTATTTTATTCATAGGCTAGCGGAAGCCAGAAGTTAAGAACTGACCATGCATAAAATATTTTATGCAGAGCTGTAGGACCATTATTAAGGAAAAGAAGTCAAAATAATAGGGAAAAAAGTAGATTCTTTCACTTTTGATTTGTGAGTGGAAGATTAAACTTTGAACTTCGTTGAGTAAACTCAATTAATCAGCACTTTCACAAAATTAGTTTTTTAAAAAAAAACTGATTTCACATTATTAGTTACTACCTATTACTATTAGATACTTGACTGGCTACTCCAATGTTGAATGATTCTGTTCGTCCTTTTCTGCTTATGCCCTGTTTTGATCAAGGGGACTAATTGTTAGTCCCTGACTAACAATTACGGAGTAGTTAGCTAACTGTTATTCCATCTATGTTGTGGCTGTCTTATGGTGATGTAATAAGGTTCTCTCTCGTGTCTTGGACTTGACCAGGTTCGCTGGTTTCTATGTGCAACTTTCATACTCTGGAACTTGTTTTCATTTTTGTTCTGTTTCCGTTATAAATACAATGGAAAAGGGTTGTTTCCCGGTTCAAAAAAAAAAAGTTAGTCCAATACTTGTTAGGAGCCTGGATTAATTGTTACTAGTTGATTAACAATCTACATGCATGTGGCAGTTATTATGTCTGCATTCCAACTGTTTTGTATTATATATATACACCATCATCAAACATTGCTCAATTCTTCAGAAAGCACTTGACGAGATAAGTCTTCAAGATGAGCTGGGTACTCCTGAAGCATTAGAAGAACCTGAAGCCGAACAAAATATTAGTAGCTTACCAAAAAAGGTCCAAGATCCTAAGGAAATGAGGCACGGAAAAATGAACAGTTTACAGAAGAATAAGGTTGATAAACTAAAGTATATTGAGAGCAGGAGGGCTGTTAAGGCAGGGAAACAGAGAGGCCTTGAAAAGCTGCTACCATTGCACAGCATTCTGAAAAAATACACAAAGCACACATCTGTCAAAATGGTTAAGGAGAAACATCGCAATCCAAAACGTCCAGGAGTTATAGAACTCTGTCGCAAATCAGTAAAGCGTGTCAAATTCATGGAAGGAAATGATGTACTTGACAGTAGCAAGCAAAGCTCCAAGGTACCCCAACTGGAAAATCTCTGTAAGCTTTTCTCTGATGCTATGACTTCTTCATCATCATCCACAGACGTGTCCAGTGAAGGGGACAGACACATCGTTGCAGAAAGCAGTTGTTCTCACATGCCCGAGAAAGCCTTCGCTAAGGCTAATAAAGAAAATGAGAATACAGATCATGTGAATAGCTCTAACCTCAGCAACACAGGGTCCTCATGTTTGATTGATCTGAACGAGGCACTCCCAGAATCTGCTGAGTTGAACAATCCTGACATTTCAAATTCAGAGGGGCTAAATCTTGAGGATACACAGGGTGGAACGTTCGGCATGGGTGAACAAGCTCTTGACAATGGAAGAAAGTACATGAAACAGGCTACTGACTTGAATATCAGAGCAAAAGGCAAGTCCTCGTATGCTCAACAAAATCATACTGTTCATGACTCTGTTCAGCTGCAACAAAGTTGGTGCTCCATGACTCTGCATCATGGTGTCTCTCAGCTTTCAACTGGAGGTGATCTCCCTTCCTCTCAATTTCGAGGATTTAATCTGTCTCATAGTGCAAAGCCAAATTTTCATTCAGAAATGAATATACAGCAAGAATGTTGGCCTGCTGCAGGACAGACCTTCCGTTTGATGGGTAAAGATCTTACAGTTTCTACAACCAGAGTTAGCAACTTGGCTGAGACATCACAGAAACACACAGATCCTTCTGGTAAAGGCAATCTTAATGAAAAGATGGTCTTGGAGTTGCCGCGGCAAGGCCAGCCCTTCCTATCATTACAAGCTCCGAGTATCCCTATTGTTTCAGTATGTTCTGCAAGCACAGTTCATGATTCAACAAATCCTGCTAGCAAAAGTCAGGCAAAATTTGGATACAAAACCCCCCATAATTTCAGCCAATCTTTGCCCAATGCCAATTTGTTCTCTGGGGATCCATCACCATACAAGTTCAGGGACCCTGCAAACTCAGGGTCTCGTCGAAACATTTTATTGGGATATGCACCTTCCGATCATGGCAGTGGATCTTTCCTTCAGAATGTGCAGGATCCTTGGCATTATTACTCTGATCATTCCACTATGAAAGAACCACCTTCAGAGCCATTAATTCCTGCGACCGCGCAACATGCGACATTGTCTTCAGATTACCATGTCAATTTGCCTCCTCAGTATGGTGTGTATTCTGCAGGCTCATCTGTTCGTTCCCATAACTATGTGAGTTTTACGCTGAATAACCCAGAACGGGCAGCTCAAGGAGTTTCTGTTGGCACAGTTTCTTCAGCCCTTCCATCAAAAAATGCTGACACTGCTGTGGCAAGAGCTGTTCCTGAAAATTCTAATGCTTCGTCTAGCGCCCATCATGTGCTGAGGTCAGGTCCAGTAAAGCTCAGAGCTGGGGCGAAGCACACCTTGATGCCAAATGAGAGCACGGTAGACAACAATGCTGCTCCACTGTACGCTTGTTTTTCGTTCGGCAGCAGCAATAGAAATGTAGATTTCCGCAAGTTCTAGTCCGAATACTGGAGTATTTAGTGCTCTGCTGAGCAAAGGAGTTATAGGTAAGGTATGGTCATATCATTCTGTGTTTTTTTTTTGGGTGCGTGGAGGTTGGGGTTGTTTGCTACTTTTCATCTATCTTTATATTCTCGTGGAGTAACGTATACTCTCTCCGTTCTTAAATTGATATCGCATTGACTTTTACAATCAATTTTGACCATTCGTCTTATTCAAAAAATTTGCTCGAATGTGTAAAATTTTAAGTTGTGATTCAAATAACTCAAATAATAAATCAAATTATATCAAAATATATGAAATTTATCAAATTTTTTTGAATAAGACGAATGGTCAAAGTTGAATTTAGAAGTTAACGACGACATCAATTAAAGAACAGAGGGAGTACTTTTTTTTTAATGTGAATCTAACTATTTTAGATTTGATCACAACCTTTTTTTAAAAAAAAAAGGATCTGGGAATAAAGTCTGTCAGTCTAAAACTTCATTCATATTTAAAGTAGTAGATTTTTTTTCTGCTCTGAAGCACGTTTAGGGCGCTTTAAGATACTAGTAGAAGTTTAATTTCTCCATTTGGCCGGAGAATCTTCAAGGTAATGCTGAAAGCCAAAATACAGGCGCAGATCGTGACTCGTGCCCCTGCAAAAAGTCTCTTTTAGACTGGCAAAAATGCAAATGTTGGAGTCGTCGCGATTTGCTCGGCCCAACCTCCCCAGCCCAATATCCTGCTGACTGTGACTGGCGTTTGTGACCACAAGTGGTATGTTGGCAGAGTTGTCACGGGCAAGACCAACTGTTGGGATCTGCCCGTCGCTACAGCTCTGCAGGCCCGTTTTGCTGCTGCTGTGTCTATTTCTGCTTGCAAATCTGAAAGAACTAGAAAATTACCGCGTTTTTTGTTGTATATTTTTTTTGCATTTCTAGTTAAAACAGTATATTTTAAATTTATTATTTAATAAATAGAAGTATAGTTGTTTGGATATAGATGACAAAAAATCATAAGTATTCAAAGCATAAGTATGACCTTTGTTATTTATAAAATATTTAATAAAAAGTAGCATCGGTACGCTTTTAAGAAAGTATTTTTAAAATAAATTATTTCTAATTTTGTAACTTAATAAATTTAAAATTATTTCTAATTTATATTGTCAATGTTTGATTAAAACATTACGTTCAAAGCTACTATTTTTTTAGACCGGAGTTGTAAGCGGGAAAAAGATTAAATCTTAGTTTTTATCGTAATCAAAGAGCATTTTTAGAAGATAAAATAATTTAAGTTATTTAAATATACATTTTCATAACATAAAGAACTTTAATTGTAGCATATACTTGTAAGATATAGAATTTATAAAATTTATAAAAACTTCTCTTATATTTTTTGAAATAAACATACACGAAAAGCATGACAATTGCCACGCAAATTTTCTAGTCGTGATTTAAATGGGATCAAATTATAGGGCTGAATATGCTTCAACTACGAGAAGCTTACATAAAGGTTAAAGAATTCAATTAGACCGTTGTGGTCTATAACGAATGACGTTCTGAAATGTTTCTAGTACTTTTTTGTTCAGTGAAAGACATTATCATAATTTATGTTTTTAAAATACGTAAAATTATAAGTCATATTTTAAATAAATAAAAATATAAGAAAATATATGATATTTATTTTATTTTATTGAATAAGATAAAATTAACTGTGACAGGATAGAGTATGGACCTGAAAAATCTAGGGCGATGACACGACCATTCATGTCTACTCCCGCCCATTAAAAACACGCTCCTATGTTGACCGGAAGAAATATTTTTTTTCTCCTTACTAATATCTACCGTTAGATTTTAATCTGACGGTTAGTATTTTTTAAGTGACGTGGCGCAACGAGGGTTAAAAGAACGAACGGCATTTAATATATAAAGATACTGCAGATCTCTCTATATATTTTGTATTGTCACGTTGGATACTAACCCGCTAGACACGATTACTCCCATCAATCCTGAGACTGAATTTTGAATTATTTTTGCGGTTTGCTGGTTCACAAAAGAATTCAGATTTATCTTATTTGTGACGTAACAGTCGCTAATTCTTCTACTGTAAGACAGGATAGCAGCAACTTTATCAATTGTATTGCTTCTTCAGTTCTACTTCACCTTGATGGTGCTTATTTTTTTTTAACTCAAAGCACGTCTTTTATGTGAATTCAATCTCATTTCTTCTTTTTTTTTTCATTTGATCGAGGAAATACAAATTCATATATTTTCCTGATCGCATTTGCAGATATCGAAGATAGTGGCAAATGTATTCAGGTTGTTGATGTAGAAGATGATAAGTACTATCTATCCAGAGGACATTGGAGCTAATCTGACGTAGGGTACATGGTTTTGTGCCCCGGAAGAATTTCGGATGCATTTAGCTATGCATTTTGGTTACTTTTTAGTTCAGACAAGGGCACTTAGGTGTGAAGCATACCTGGGGTATTTATCTGGCTACCGACGACCATAAAGATTCTCAGTGCGACTAAATAGTTGGTAGGTGGTACAATCGGTGCACATCTGGATTTCATGGCTATAGATAAGAGTTTGTTTTTTTATGATATTATTGCTCCGTGCTAGATGATTAATTGTGTTGATTATTCCATATGAAACTAAACTACAGGTAAAATTATCAAACGCTCAAGACCATTAGTTATTGGTGCATGTACAGATCAAGAGATTCAACATAGGCAACCCAAGTTGGAGGTGCATGTTCTCTCAGAGATTCAATGTGCTTGCGTAGCTAGTAAAGCACTTATACTCTGTGTGTCCCTTTTTAGTTCTCATTCTAAATGTGAGCACGAGAATTAAGAAGATTGAGAAATGTGAAATTTAATAAAAAAACGAGCAAAGAGATAGATACGTGAATGTAGTATTGAGAAGCGAGGTTGAAATATGTGAATATAGAATAGAGAAATGTGAAGTGAGAAGCAAGGATGACAATATAATTAGAAAAAAATTTGTGAACTCTAAGTATGACAAATAATTCGAGACGGAAGAAGTAAAATATGGACAAGTGGGATGGGAAACCTATGTTCACGGATACACAGTCGTCGTGTGCATTCGGTTGCTTTTCTAAATTGAAGTAGCAACAGCCAATTAAAATTTAGATAAGTGTTTTGCTCCTATTTTTTTGGAGTCAGAAAGTAAAACGTCCATTGTTTGGCTAGTTTTTTGCTGACTGAGAAAAGAAGCGAGTTCAGATGTCCTTAATTTCTTTTTGTAGGCAACTTCAATTATGAATTAAGCACAAGAAATATATTATCTATAGCCACGGATAAATTTCATGATATCCGCCATGCCGCCATGCAAATGATATGAAGTGTGCACGGGTAGTACAGTCCGTTTGGGGTGAAAGCTACCTTGTCCACCGACGCCTCGACAAGCGGCAGACTTGGGCAGAGATCTCACGTAGGCACGCACGCTCACCCACAAACGGCTCTCTACCAGTACCAGCTCACGCGTGCTCGTTTCCTGCTATTGCTCCTCCGGGCGGTACGCCGATGTCATCCCCGGATCCTCCCAGATTTCCTTTTCCGATGCCCGGCGCCGCACAGCGAGATCAAAAATCTGACCGCCATCCGGGATCCCCAGAGAGAGGCTCAAGCAATTCTGACAGTTTAGAATTGAATTCACAAGATATCGTTTTGCTTGAGCAAAGCAAAAGGCCCGTACTGAAACTGTGAACTGCCACCGGGCTGCGCGCATCCATACCTTAAACAGCTGCAAACTGTTAAACCACCCTCAGAATACAGGATGCCGAGGCGAATTCTGCACTTTAATCTACGAGGGTTTAAAGTGCCATGGATGAGCAAGCGGTGGAGGCATGGAGGCTTTTGGTCACCCTCCCTGGGCCGGCATCAGCACCAGCCTCACCTCACCTCACCTCAAGCTGAAAGGGAAAGGAAACGGACGCGGCAATGGACCACATGAATCCCACGCATATCTCCGGGGTCCCTATCGTACCACCACGCATCATGCACCTTCATCCATTGCTGCACCCGCCTTTGCCCATCTCGGCCTCTGTCCACATCCGGCTCCGGGCTGCCCCTCCCCCCGAACACCGGTGCAGGTGCGTCGTAGTTCGCCACCCATGCAATGTTTCTTTTCAGCTCTTGAGGTGTAGCATCTCTGAACCCGAACACTTGTCAAAAACTGGGAACACCGTTATGGATACTACTCACAGCTTGGGTACTTGGCGCATCCTGTCACACAGATTATGGATGAAAATTCAGATATTTATGCAGCAGGTGAATCCTTGTGACAGTCCTGTTCATGTGAGGGTAGTTACGTGTTTAGGAAACTGTCACATGTCACACATGCACTTGCCATTGCACACCAGTCCCTTTCAAGTTTCAAGCAGCATCAACTTTGGTTAAGGGATGAAACCTCTAGCCCGCAGATCAGGATAAAGATCTTTTCCTTCGTGTGGAAGCATCCTCAATTGTGGAAGACAATCAATGCTGTTGCCGTGGTGCCTTCTAGTTCTACTTTCTCTGTCTCATAAAAACATCATTTTTTTTATTTTAAAATTTTAAGTTTGACCACTCGCTTTATTAAAAAATTTGTAAAAATATAATTTATTTTATTGTAAATTATTTTATCATTAAAAATACTATAAATATGATTTATTTATTTTTTATATTTACAAAAAAAATTTGAATAAAACGATGCAGACTGTAGCTTGCAATGATTCTGATGGTTGCAGTAAACCCCATGCCTTTCGCCCTTTCCAGTTTGGAACTGCTCCTGCATTCCCCTCCGAACAACACTAGAATGTGTCAGGATCACTGCAGGATTGCACAGTGCTGTAATAATTGACCGAAAGCTAGTGGGAGTACTCAAAACCTGGACCCAACTTTAATTCCCAGCCTGGAATGATGAACATCGAATTAGACCTCAAAATTACCATCTTCAGATTGCAGTAATTATCCCTACTAAAAGCAGTGAATATATATAGAGTTCTTTATTTGTCACATTACATTGTTCACACACCATTTTTAGAGGGAGAAAAATACTCATGCAGAAGTGCCACAGCAGTAAAACTTTTCACCGTACTGTCCAATCCTGGCTAAAAAATTGCACCCTACATGCTAGTCTAGCTGGAGTGAATATTATGGTGGTTGCAGCATTGCTAAACACACAAATGAGGAGATGTTTCCACCTTGATCTGATGGTTCCATGCCACTAACCTACTATCTAGCTTGACATTGCCAATGCATGGGCTGCTCTATGGAACGGGAAACTTCAGAACGAACCGTGGACAGAAAGTCTTATGACGCGTGCTGATCAAACTGCCTGGAATTTCGACAGGTAGCGTGGGAGGGGCGGATGGACGTTAGTCAGGAGGGCGATGAGACGATGTAGGAGTACATAGCCAAGGAGTAAATGTTATTCGAGTGAAAAGATATAAGGCAGTGGTAGTTGAGTGAATGGTACGTGAGACCGTAAATAGAGTTTATTGTTTATAAAAAAGTAAAAAAAATTATTTTATTTATTGATTTATTTATCTGACAGCTTTGAATGTAAGTTGAGTATACGAGAAGAGTGTGAATAAATATGCTTTACATAGCCCAAACGTTAGTTGCCCAGGCCACTAGGCCAGTGATGGAGATGGCCCGGTGGGTGGAAGATGTGGTGGTGGGCAAAGAAGAGCGCGATGCCTTTGCATCCGTCACGTTATGCGACGAACGAAGGCCAGGGTTGGGCTAGCCAGGGCCCCATGGGAGCAACTGAAATGACAGGTTAAATAAATTTGGGCGTTGCTGGAGAAGGACTTAGCTAGACATTGTCTCTGCATTTATGTCGAACAGAAATGAGACAGTAGTATTCGTGCGGTGTCGCATGGGGATAGGGCACACGATATAATGTCTCAGGCATGCATGCCTCTAATACCTTCGGCTTTACTTTGATGGTTTGGTCACAAAACTTTCACTTTTATGGACAAGAAAAGAGGAATTAGGATTGATGAGTAGCACTGCAAAAATATTAGAGCAATTTATACATTTTATGGTACTAAAAATACTCAGTTATCATTAGAATTTTAAAACTGAAATGTGATAATGGTGACCAAATTAATTCCTCTCGTCACGCTAATGATAAGATAGTTAGCAAAAGGACTGAAGGGATGACGGTAATGATCATGTGCAAACACTGTTACAGGTGCAGCCTGGAAGTGTCTTTGACTCTGCTGAAAGTGAAAACCGGAAAGAATCCGGAAAGCAAGGAATAGCCATGCTGCGCCGTAACAGGGCTTGAGGTAACAGTGTACCAATACAAACAAAAGCAATGCCCCACCAGCCACAAGCAAGAAGATCAGAGTAAATAAAAAAATACTCTCTCTATTTTTAAATTAATATCACTGTTTATTTTTAATATTAATTTTAATTATTCGTTTTATTCAAAAAATCAAATCAAATATGTAAAGCTTTAAATTGTGATTCAAATAAATCTAATGCTAAATCAAATTATAACAAAATAAATGATATTTATTAAAAAAAATTAAATAAAACAAATGATTAAAATTAACGTTAAAAATTAACAGCGACGTCAATTTAACAACGAACGGAGTATGCGGAGTAGTCCAAGTGAGAACATGGCTGTGGAGTTGCCCACTGCGACAGCTGCTGCTAACGGCACCACCTTTACAAGCCTTCCCCTTCTTCCCTTCCCTCACCACCTCTCTTCAATACCTCTCGCATCCAGCCTCTCTCCTCCTCCTCCTGCGCCTATTTCCCTCTCTGGATCCCAATCTTCACCAGTGCCCAAACAGGCACTTGCCACAATATCCACGCTCAACATGATGGTAAGAGGAATTGCTTCTTATCCTGCTCCTGGAGATTAGCTGAATCCTATCTCTCTTTGCATCGTCCGTGTAAGTATAGTAGAATCTTGGTTGCCAGTATGTTGTAAGGATCTAACTAACGTGGCAACTCAGGTAAGCAGAGGAAGAACATGCGCGTGGATAATAGATCTCCAAACTTTAAGGAGAAAATAAAATTTCCACCAAACGCAGAAGTGCAAGATAGGAAATACTCCTATATTGATCATATATCCCGCTTCTTCGTTTTGATATGCGCACCAAGAGATAAATAGCAGCAATTCATCATGAGATTGAGTTGGAAAGATCACAGCTTGCTGCTCTCTCTTGGGATTCTGTTTCCTTGATTTGTTATTTTGCTTAGCCTTTTCTTGTAAATTTGGTGCATTAATTCCTTGATCTGTTTGCTTCGTTAATTTGTTCAGAGTCAGACTGACTTGAGCTGCGGTCCGTCCAAGGTGAAGGAGCAGCCGGCAACGGCGAACTCGGGGCCGTCGTCGGGGAGCACCAAGCCGGGGATCATCAGGGGCAGGATCGAGATCAAGCCAATCGAGAACGCGACGAACCGGCAGGTCACTTTCTGCAAGCGCCGGAACGGCCTCCTCAAGAAGGCGTACGAGCTCTCCGTGCTGTGCGACGCCGAGGTGGCGCTCGTCGTCTTCTCCAGCCGCGGCCGCCTTACGAGTACGCCAATCACAGGTGACCTCAACTTCCCAAACTACATAAGCATACATGTCCAATTTGGAGCAAGTTTGCTCGTAGCTTTCTCGAGGCAAAGGGTGGAGAGGGTCGAACGGGAGCTGCATCTTTTCTTACTTCCGTCATATATGAACTGTCTTTTTTTTTTTGGAGAAGATATATGAACTGTCTTGTTTATATGTTTTGGCGTTCCTGAGAGGGGGAAAGAAATTGCAACGGTTTGTTTGTGTGCGCTCCGTGATTTTGCCTGCTTTCCCGGCCCTGTGCTCCTGTGAGGCGAGGTGAGGTGACCTAGTAGATGTTTGCATAGATCTAGTGCAGAGCTTACTGAGTGTGGTAGCAGGAGTATGTGTGTACCTGTCCTCAGCCTTTCTTGTGTGTGTGAGGGAGCTGAGAGTTTCTTTGGCCATGGTGGTCCTGCTCTTTTCTTGCTGTATATTTATGCTCTTTCCTTTCTCCCCCATAGCTCCATCCTCACTCCGGCATGTGTCTGTGGCAGAGAGAGAGAGAGAGTGAGAGAGAGTGAGTTTTAGATCTCACACACCTAATGCTATATGATAGAAGCAGATCTAGCGACAACATGCATGCTGTTTTGCTTCTTTTTCGCAGTACATCAGCGTGTTATGTTCATGTAAGGATCTAGCTATACTCTATCTTCAGTTTCTTTTACATTATTTTCTTTTGTTTGCATCCACATCCCTCTCTCTCTCTCTCTATAAGGTAATTACGTTTGTATATAAACTTGTTGAATTATAGTCGTTGTCAAAAGAAATTATATTTCATTATACTTTTGGATATCATCAGCTAGTTTGTCCCCATGATCTCTCATGTACTAAATCATGAAGGAAATCAAGTTATTTGCACGTCACACTAGGAGAACTGATCCATGGTACAAGTGACACGTACCCATGCAGCTGTTGTATAAACTCTGCATATGAAGCAGCAGCCAGCATGTAAAAACCTTTTCCTTTTGTCCACGGGTCAGTGCCTGGTGCCTGCGTGGCCTTGCTACAGGGAAGCCAAAAGCCAAAGCCAATGGCGGCCGCAGCAGCCGCAGAGGAGAAGCGCGGGGCCCGCATCGCCTCGGGAGACGACACGAGTAAAGAAAACTGGTGCCTGGGGGGAAATGCCAAGAGCCGAGAAGCTCCTTTGCACGTTGGGTAAAACCATGCTCACTGTTCCGGCCCGATCATGTTGAATCCTGTCTGTGCGAGCGACACGAACACTGGTCACCAAACAGCATACTCGAGGATGCTAAGGTTTCGTAGTAACTGATGATAATCTTTGAACAGGGCTTCCTCATGATATGGCATGAGAGATCCTTGTTCTGTAGTGTGATTGCTAATTTGTGATTTTATGTGTATGGCCGAAAGGACTTCAAGGATTTCTGTTGAGAATTTTATGGGGTACTTTGTGTCTTCGTAGATTACTACACCTAGCTGACGTACTCTTATAAATCAGTCTCTAGGTTATATTTCTTTTGTTTGAAAAAAACACTTTGGTATGTCTTAAGTTTTCATATGATTACTAATACAGGCAAGTGCTGCTAATGAGCATTTGATTATGTATGCTGCTTTCTTAACTAATTTGGTTCAACAGGGCAGCCTGTGTACTAACTCAAACAGTGTACACCTTAATTTTCAGTGTGAAGGCAACCATTGAAAGGTACAAGAAAGCCAACAGCGACAGCTCGAACACTGGCACAGTTGCAGAAGTCAATGCGCAGGTAAAATCAGGTCAATCTTTCCGTCAAATTTCACTGGTTTAGCTTGGAAAAATCTGTGAATGCAAGTAACGTCAACATTCCCTTTTATGCTGTTCTTCAAAGCCAAACATGATTTCTCTGCTGAGAAAACATTCAGATAAGGCAAAGTCTGAGCAGAGAGTTTGGGCATATTACACAATGGTTATTACACTGAAACTGTATGTCCCTCAGTTTGATCCAGCGGGTCATACAGTAGATTTTTCCTATGCACTTTTTTTTTCGAACGGAAATTATATTAATAAGAAAGCACATTGCATCTCTAAAGCTTCACAAGCAACACTTTAAAAAAACTGAAAAATATATCACGCAGTCCCTCGATAAACCTCGACATCGCCAACACTCCCAACCGAGGCAAATAGTCGACGCCAAGCAAATCCCACCTTTCATTTTCACGAGACTCTAAAGCATAGTCCCACCGCATGTCTCAGAATTTTATGCGAGAAATGCATAGGGAAGGAAAAAATGTTGAAAGAAGCCAGCAAAATACTCTACTCTTCGTTTTCAGAAGGGAAACTTCAATAAAATCCTTGCACCAATAAAATCATAATTTTTCTATGCACTAATCAAGCATTTTGTGTTTTTTTTTTCCAAATATATACCCACACCACCTAGCAGACCAATCATACACCTCTGCCAACTAACTTCGGGTTATGCAACTAAATGAGTTTGACTTTTTTTTGTTATTTGTGTGTTACCATCATTAGATTATTTTAAGCTAATATATAATGTTCCAACTCTAGCCACCTGTAAACATGCAATATTGGCATACTAATGCTCGATTCTCTGATATATTGCCATTGCGTTATTATCTTTTTCTTCAAAGCTTTGTTTACTGTTGAATGCATTCATATTGTGAAACTTGTAGCACTACCAGCAGGTGTCTGCCAAGCTGCGCCAGACGATCAGTAGCTTGCAGAACTCAAACAGGTAGGAGTAATACTAACAGCTTTCAAAAAAAACATAATTAATATACGTGTATATATAAAATTATGCATGTCTCCGTCATCTTAATTCATAAAAGACAAACTAGCATATGCAAACTAACTTACCCAATGCCCGATTAGGACCATAGTGGGAGATTCAATCCAGACCATGAGCCTCAGGGATCTTAAGCACCTGGAGGGCAGGTTGGAGAAAGGCATAAACAAGATAAGAGCTCGAAAGGTACACGAGATAGTATGTTGCAATATCTATGTGAACTTATGGTTGCATGTGAAGGGGCATTCTCAGAGAAGTTCTATGACTAATCAATTTTCCAAAAATATCAGAGGTACAAACACTCCTGTTAAAAACAAAGGATTTTCTTTAAGTAAAACAGACATATTTGTTTCTTTTAAAAACTGTACATAGGGAGGCATCTACTACGTTTGGTATTTTTGGAACATCGGGATGTGAATATGGAGAACAAATACCCTTTCTCTACATCTATTCATGGTTCTGTGTACTGACATATGGCATATATCTTTCTTGCAGAATGAGCTGCTATATGCTGAAGTTGATTATATGCAGAAAAGGGTCAGTAAAATTAGCCATCCCCAGCTCCTTCACGCGCCTTTTTTTTTTATTTTCTGCCCCAATGCAAACTAAAAGTACTGCTCACTGATACTTATCTCAGGAGATGGAGTTACATAGTCACAACATATACTTGAGAAGCAAGGTAAATACAGCCTTTTTCCCATCAGAGCCGTGGAAATATAGTAAGGCTCAGACCTTAAACTAAGCTGTTTGTCCCTGAAACTGATCAAGCGATACTACCTAATTTCATTCAGATGGCTGCGAATGAGAGGGGCCATGAGCAGTCAGTGGGCATTCAAATGGCGGCTGCGTCGACAAGTGAATACGATCCCCTGGTCCCAGTCCCATATGACTCTCGTAAATTTGATCTCCAAGAGAGCCATCATGCAGCAGCCTCAGCATTACTCCCACCAGCTGCAACCGACAACCCTTCAACTCGGGTAAACATACAGTTCCCTTGAGTATGTATCTATATGTACCAATGAGCTTGATTATGTGTTTGTATAAAAATATGTTTTTTCCCCAGTCAAGCAACCGCTTATTCGGAATTGTTTCGTCTCTGCAGCCAACAGCAATTTGGTTAGTTTGACTTTTAGTACACACGAGCAGAAAGTCACGCACATTATTGTAAGGTAATCAGGCTCCCAGTCTGTAAGTAATCACCGCTCAATACATGAGGATTAGCATATGAATTACTCTCTTAGGTTTTAAATTATTGACACCGTTTATTTTTAACATCAATTTTAACCATATGTGACCATGGGTAAAATTATTAATTACTCATTTTAAATTCTAGTAATGATAAAGTAAATACTAATAAAATTTTACACATTTAGACAAATTTTTTAATAAGACGAATGATCAAAGTTGATGTTAGAAGTCAACGATGTCAATATTTTAAAACCGGATAGAGTAGATAGGAATATATGACCATGGGTCCATGGCGTTGACATTCACCGGCCGGGACATCTATCTTGTTTATTCATCAGTATTCTTTTCTGACGACCATTGATCCAGTGCTCTCACTACATGTCACCACATATCTTGCAGACGAAATCTGAAGATGCCTACACATATATGCATGCACGCAGCTGCTATCGTAATCTGTCCGCTCAAGATCAAGTAACATAGTTCTATTGTGTTCCTAAAAATCATCTTTTTTGCTAGTACCGTTATATATAGATCTGCGGGTGCTGTAATGAATCATCCTTACAGCAACCACTTGTGAGAGTTGCCATCAGCACGACGTATTAAAGTTGTAGTATGACTGTAATATTATCTCCGTACGCCTACGCGCTGTGTACCCATCATATGTGATCATGTACTGCTAAAGATTAAGGCTTTGACCGATCAATCAATTTGGAAATTTCTGTTAATCAAAGTTGCGCTATTTTTGGTTGTGAGGCATGCGTGTCATATGGTTGATGTGGATGCCTAAAGGGTAATATCTCTGGATCCTAAATTTCAAGGAAACATCGACCTATCTGCCAAATAATTTTGAACCAAATGCAGGCCATGGAACATACGTGAGATGATGTCAATCCTTCTTCTGAGATCGAGGGCATCTCATGCAGCTGATACATCAGCACGAATGATTGTCGAAAGATTACTGCGCGCAGCAGTCAGCAGTGATTGTTCAGTTTACCTCAATGCGCCAGACTAGTCGGATAATCCGCCTCGCCGTGAAGCAAAGCAAGAGCCGGCGAGGGTGTTGGGCGAAGCGGTGTGGCCGTCGGTGCCGGCGCGGTTGATCGGCCGGCGGCCGCGCAACCAGGGATGAGGAGTTTGTGGGCCGGAGCATCAAAATGGACCGGATGCTCTGCGACCACGGGCCAAATTTCCCGCCGCAAGAAAGCCACGGGCCAGGCCGCTAGTACTTTTCTTCTAAACAGGCCCGCCTGACTCGTAATATTTGGGCCAAGCCATGCAATGCGGCCCATGTTCAGAGGACCGGATGGACATTCAGATTTCAGAGCAGTATCACGGCTCGTGACAGTTCTACCTACATTAACATTATGCCTTCCTCTCGAGCAAAAAACGTTGTATCATCACTGATCAACATATCACAACAGTACGATAATGCAGGTCGACGATATACAGATCTGCCACCAGTAGTCCAGTACTATGCACTGGTATTCGCACTAATGTACTGGGATGTCGAGATCTCTTAAATAAGTGACAGTCTATAGTGCTACACGGAATGAGATCGCGACGGCGCTCGCTCGCCGCCGGCCAGCCGTTGCCCCCCTACCGTCCGCTACATCGGCAACGCTCATCAGACAGACAAGCGGCAGGATCCGGTTCCAGTACTATGCTACACGGGCCTGCGCATTTGCGCAAAATCTCGATCAACACAGATTTGAGACAGGGTTACAAGGAACTAGGACGAATTGGCTTCATTCTCCATTAAGATCCACACGAGAAGAGTCCATAGCGAGACAAACCATCGAACACACCAAATGTTCACACGAACCCAACCAACGCAACCATCAACTAGAACAAACAAAATAACGAACCACCGGTCCACCACCAACACTTCAACCAACTACGAGCGCGCGCCTCGCCATGCATGCAACGCGCGACGACGATCTACGCCCTCCCCTCGTTGGCCTTCTTGAACGCCACCGCCTGCGCCGCCGCGGCGCCGTCCGAGCCGCCCGCTGCCGCGGCCGCGAACGCGTCGCGGACCTGCTCCGTGGTGTAGGGGAACCCGGCGCGGGTCATCGAGTTGAGCAGCGCCGCCGCGCCCTCGCGGAGCAGCGCGCCGGCGCCGTCGGTCCGCGTGTTCGCCAGCGCGTCCTGGATGCTCATGTTCGGCCCGCCGAACGCGCCGCCGCTGCCCGCCGCGCTGAAGAAATGGCCCATGCTGCTGCTGGGGAACCGGCCGCCAATGGCCGACCAGATCTCCATCGGGTGCGACCTCCAGTAGCTGTCGTTCAGGGCCCAGTATCAGTGAATACTCCTACTACAGATTACGAACAGGATAAAAAGAGAGTAATGGCGAAGTGTTCGAGCGTGTCGTACTCGCAAGACCCAGGGAGGGCGCTGGGGCCGTGGGGGTCGACGGGGACGGACGGCATCGGGGTGGTGTTGCCGAAGCCACCGTGCGAGGGTGTCACCGGAGAGCCTCCGCCGTAGGCACCGTGAGAGGGAGTGGCCGGGGAGCCACCGTAGGCGCCACCGTGGTCCGGGGTCGGGGCGCTCCCGTAGGCGCCGCCGTGCGACGGCGTCGGGGAACCGCCGTACCCTCCGCCGGTGGACGGGGACGTCCCGAACCCACCGTGTGACGGGGATGGTACGCCTCCGGAGCCACCGTGAGACGGGGAGCCGCCGTAGCCGCCGCCGTGGGATGGAGACGTGCCACTGGAGCCGCCGTGGGATGGGGACGTGCCGCTGGAGCCTCCGTGTGACGGCGTGGTGCCGCTGGAGCCTCCGTGCGACGGCAGGGGCGTGACGCCGCCGTGCCCGCCGATGCCGGGAAAGGTGCGCGGGTCCATGCCCGGCACGCAGTCCGGCTTCTTCACGTCAGCTGCAGCAACCAAGACCAAGAGTAGTCAGTCGATGCATCAAGAAAGCACAGCTGTCATCAGCAAATCAACTTCGTACAAGTGTCAAGCATGCCGTTGCACACAGCTCTGCAGGTGAACTAACGTACCTTGGCTCGCCTTCTCCGCGGGGCTGCTCGTGGCCTCGACCACGCCGACGAAGGCCTGAGCGGCCAACGCGCCGAGCAAGAAGCTCGCAAGGAGAACCCTAGTAGCTTTCCTGCCCTCCATGGATGGAGCTGCCTCTCCTCTCCTCGACTGGTGTTGTGGACTGAAGCGGACGGAAGTGGAGTGGGAGTGAAGACGAACTGAGCTGAGCAGCGTGGGTATAAATAGCGGGGAGCAGAAGGTCCCAGACTGGCGCCATGGGAATTGAAGGCGAGCGTCGTAAATTTGATGAATTCGCGAATGATCCTGCGGGTAGTTGGTGAGGAGATTCAATGTGTGCGTCGTGAAGGTCTCCCGATGTCTCGAGCATCCGGGTAGGCAGGCAGGAGGGCGTGCGCCTGCCTCCCGGCCCTCCACGGCAGGCCAAGCGTTGCGTTGTTCGCGTCTCTTCTTCGAGGCAGCGAGCTCTCCTCCCTCACCATGCTGTTTTGCCATCCATGGAGTGATGATCAAAGCACACTAAAAGAGCCACAGCCAAAGAAAGACATACACGATCTGCTGGGCCCCGGTTGGTGATCAATCAAGACACCGTAAAATAACGCTTCTGTCGCTGAAAATCTTAATGATCAATTCAGGTACTCTTGCTGCTACCAGCAGAAGATCACACAAGATTGAAGTACTGCTATCCATCGCGTCAGAGCATGAGGAAATGGCTGCAATTGCTCTGGTTTTGCAAGGTGGTCTGCCCCAGCTGTTTTGAACAGTCAGGGGCAATGGAAGTGCTGTGGAAGAAGAGATGCCTCTTTTTTCCTCTAAATTGAATTAATTATTGTAAAATTCATGTACGAGTATGATTCTTAAAAACTTTGCATTACAAAGTATGCCTGAGTTAATTGCACAGATCACGTCTATGATCTTAATTCATTAATCAGATTTTTTTTATTTGCACAGGGCATATCCCCCCTCCCCCGGCACTTTATAAAGAGTCTCTGCTCTTTAAAGAACAGTTTTTTTTCGTGTCCACACGCTACTAGAGATATGTTAGATTATGTGTATATAAAAAATACACTTAGAATTATTTCTTTTTACAAATCTGACGAATAAAATCTCTTTATAGACATCTTTTACAAATCTAACGGATAACCTTTTTCGAATCTCAGATAATAGACTCACAAAAAATTCATTGTTAGTAACAAAACACAATTACCCGCAACAAATATAGATAAAATTTTTTTTGAAAAACAAAATAAATTTATTTTAAATTCATATTAATATAACATATTTAACCCATAACAACTTGACGATAAACGGGGTGGATTTGGTCCAGGTAGAAGACTTCCGCAGCTTCTCCTAACAGTGTAACGCTCTGGGCTGAGCTTTCGGCCTAGCCCACTCTATTGCATCCTTCTAATCGCGGAGTAGTTCGTTCATGCTCGGCCTTTATTGTTAATTTAGTCCATGAGACTATATCTAATATAATAATTTTTATGTATTTTCATGAGTTATTGTAAAGTTATTTTATATTAATATTTATATGCACTTTTAAAAAACATATTTTTCTTTTCTATGTACACACGGTAAAATGTTCTCAACAAAAAATGAGTTATAGTCATATATAAAATTCACTCAAAATTATCTTTTTTTATAAATATAACAGATGAAATATTTTCATAAACACTCTTTACAAATCTAACAAATGAGCTCTTTCGGATCTCTTTACACCATATAACCATCCATAATAAATATATTAAAACCAAAAATCTTTTCTTCAATTAACCAGCGCATTCAGTTACCACCTCGTTGCATGTACCCTTGTTAAAGTGGATGGCTTCTCGATTTTAGATATCTGCGTTCCTTTTTTTTTTCTTCCTCTTGAATCTCAAACGTGCATGTAGAAATTAGTTTGGAAGGAGAAGACCCATGCAAAGGGAAAGACGTGCTATCCACTGCATGCAGCGCATGCAGTAATTAATGGTGCCGTAATTAGAGAGAACTGAGACGGCATTAGTGAGGATCACTGAGGAATGGCATGCAGAGTTATGAGTTTTTTACTTGATCTCTGTGTAAAATTTTTAGCGCTAATAAAAAATAAATGGAGAGAGTAATATTTTTTTTAAAGCCGTAGCGTCAGCATAGGTTTAAGACTATAATATTAAAAGAGGTGTTGATCTGATTACGATACATATTAATATATATACAAGATAAAAATATATTTATGATTAAATTTTTTCTGTAATTATTGAACTACCAAAATAATTAGTGTAAAGAATATATACCTATATTTGTTCAAAGCATATAAATTTTAATCTTTTTATTATAGTGATGAATAAAGAGAAATTTATAATTTTAATTTTAATATATTATTTTTTTAATTTAATATTTTTTTCTTTGACTGTAACGTTAGCACATTGCATCAGTGCTAGTGAGAATAGTAGTATGTCAGTGGCCAGCATTTTTCCATCTTATGCAAGGAAATTTCGAGAGAGAAAAACTGCTTTAACCACCTCCAGATCCTTGAGCCAAAATGCAGAACTCTGTTACTGATGACAGTCCACGCCAACCTAATCCTGATCAGAATTGCAGCATGTACTCGTGGGGTATGTATTGAATGTGTAGGATGAGATAGGAGAAGGGAAGCAGTAAATTGGACCCGTGGGGTAATGTATTTACAGTGGCACGCGGTGTCGCAAGATGAACAACCTGCATGTGACCTTCACATGCTTCGCCGCAGCGCACTCCTCGAGACCTGAGACCACCGCACCACCATGATCCATCGAAGACATTCAAACAAGATTGTACTGTACTCCTACTCTATATCAACTGACGAATTACGATTTACGACTGAGGAGCTTTCACATGATCTGCTCGTAATATGATCGGTAAACGGAGCTTCAAGATTGGCGAAAATCTCAAACCAGTCGTTTGAAGATCGAAGGCCGGCAACACTGGTACTAACGGAAGTCACGGAACGCGCTGTCCCATCATCATAAGATCCCAACCGTTTCCGTAGTCCGTGCAGAGGGAGAATCTAGGATTATGGATTTTAGAATTTTAGAATCTGAATTATACTCCTCCGTTATAGTTTTGGGCACAGAAGTTATAAAAAAAAATTTATGTTACGCAGAAAAAAGAAGTAAAGAGATAAAGATTTATTAAAAAAAGAGAAAATATATTAAAAAAAAGAAAAAAGATGTATTAAAAAGTAGAAATGACATATATTTAAAAATAAATTTTAAATACTATAATGACTTATATTCGTAAACAGAGGGACTTAGTATTATAAAATCTAAACGGTTTAGATTACGAGATTTTATTTAAATTTTAAAATTCGAATTTTATAATTTTAAAATCTTAAATATTTAGATTACGTGATTTTATTATTTTAGATATGTTGATGTGCATTATAGTATAAAATATTAAATAATATTTATATTCATATGATTCTATAAAATTTTATAATCTCTCAAAAACTTTTTCGCTTGATTCTATTAAAATTCTTTTTATTTGAATTTTCAAAATTATTCAGATGCATGCGGAACGCTAGGTTGACCGAAATCCGCACCTCCAGGAATCGGCATCGGTCCAGCTCCGACCGTGCGTCTTGTCCAACGACGGAGAAAAGAACACCACTTGCGTCGCATGCACTCGCGCGGCCGGCCAGTCAGGCAGTCACTCTGGCCGAGCCGTAAATGCTCGCGCGCATCGCGGCAGCAGCCGAGGATGCTCGGGTCGTCGAGAGGAGAGGACAGATGGCCGCAGATTGCAAGTTGCACGGCATCGTCGCAGATTCTGCAGAGAGACAGAGGCGAGGGCGAGGGACCGGACAGCGCATCCTAGAGAGAGGTCTATGCCAAATCTCGCTCTTCTCTGCGTCGCCAGCTCGCCCGGCGTCAGTACAGAGCCCCGCGCCACCGTCCACCGGCCGGTGGAGTAACTGCTGCTCCTCCATTTACAGTACCACGGATCTCCACTTCTAGCTCCTGCGTGAACGTGCTTGTTGCTGCGACGATGCTACAAATTCCAGGCGCTGATTTTGAGAATTTAGATAAAAAATTTTAATAGTATCTAAACAGAAGAGATTTTAAATAATTATAAAATTTTATAGAATCTCGTGAATCTAACTATTATTTATTATTTTATACTATAATACATATCAACATAACTAAAATGATAAAACTTTGTAATCTAACTATTTAAGATTTTAAAATATTAAAATTCTAATTTTAAAATTTTAAAATTTATATAAAATCACTTAATCCAAATAACAAAGATAATCCTAAAATCCAGAGTTCATAATTGAATTCAGACGGCCCCAGTAGTAGGATTACTCCTATCTCCAGGCTTTGATTGTGTAGCTGCGAGGCATTGGAGCAGGATGCTGTCCTGGTGCGGTGTTACTGTTGCCCCATGGACCACGAGAAAGCCCCTTCGTGATGAGACAGACGAGAACAGCAACACACATACACGGACTTGAATGCGCATTCAGTTCCTTCCGCGCGCCAACAGTAAAAGCCTTCGTGAGGAAGGGCCGTGCTCCAGCGTGGTCGCAGTTAACAAGGTTAATGCAACATTCAGGCACACCAGAGGATTCCATCTGCTACCCAGCTGTGCTGCACCAGCGCGTTCATTTTTTTATTTTATTTTCTTTTTTCAGCTGATGTAAAACACCATTTTCTTTGAGTACTAGCGGCAACGGTGAGCGGCCGGGAAGAGCATGCGAGAGGATGGCGATCCATGCCTCGACATTCCGACGCCGTTCTTCAGGACCAGAGCGACACTGCCGTATCATCGCCTGGCACAGGAACGAACGCAGAGACAAATTCATTGGGTGAAAACGTTAAGCGTGTTATTAATTTTTATTACGTGGCGATTTTAATGTTCTTGCACGCCGTTACAGAGCCAGAGCGTCGAACATTTCCGAACGAATAGAAAGGGTGTATAGTCCATGGTGCTTGAAAGGCCTAGGAGGAGGCCCACTTCAACTTTCGCAGTCGGGCAGCCTAATTACCTCGCGATCCATTCCGGCCCACGGTCCATTTTACAGGATCAGAGTCAACGTCGGTTCCTCTCTGCCGAAGACCAGTGTTTGTGCTGACGTTCCCTTCCCGTCCGTTTCGATTCCCGTCCATAATGGCCGAATCGGTTGAGTGCGAGCATACAGAGCGTCCAGCGGGGCCTTCGAAACGTTAGGAATGGCCATGGACATCACCAGTCCCTGCCTCGTGTGCCCCTCGCACAGACCGTGGCACTATAGTCCAAACCAAGAGGTCCAAGAGCATTGTGTTGGTGGCCAGTTCCGTGCGCGACCCCATGGCGTCGCCGCTCGGAGCGATCACCCGAACATTCCTCGCCCTCGTGCTCCTCACGGCGACCGGCAGCGCGGGGCGCGACTTCATCGTCTTCGACGGCGTCGACGGGTGGACGACGCTCCCCGCCGAGCCGCACGGCGCCTTCCACGTCAACGACACCCTCGGTGAGCGACCGACCGACCGACCGCACGTGCGTTGATCGGTTGACGCGCGTCCGTTTCTCCGTGCGCTGCGCGTCATCGTCATCGACCAGTGCGCTATATATCATATCCTGCACTGTTCAGGTACGACAAGGACGTGGACGCGGTGCTGCTGGTGAGCCCGAAGCAGTACGGCGCGTGCAAGGCCACCGAGCCGTTCCTCCGCCTCGACGGCGGCGAGTCTCGGTTCGCGCTCAACAGCAGGGGATACTACTACTTCATCAGCGCCGACGCCGGGCGCTGCCGCGGCGGCGAGCGGCTCATCGTCCTCGCCGTCGACAACAGGAGGAAGGAACCAGTCCCGCCGGCGCCTCCACCAGCCAAGTCCGCGCGACCGCCTTCGCCGCCACGTCCTTCCGCTGGAAACGTTTCGTCGTCTTCGCCTGCGTCGTTGACGGCGCCGCTGCCGCGCAGGACGAACTGGACCGCCTGTCCTCCGTCAGTTTCGTTCGCGTTAGCCTTGAAGACTGGCGTTCGGGCGTGCCTTGTTGTTGTCGGCGGAGCGGTAATCCTATCTTTATTTTGATGATACGGTCTTTTGAAATGATGTTTGATCCTTCCTGAAATAACATAGGAGTATTACCCTTGCAATCCTCAGCATTGCCAACGCCATATGATTGGCAAGCCGCAAACCCAAATTTAGGCTCACGTACATCGAGGCAGGCGGCGCACCGGCCGTGCCTGCCGGCGCCCTCCTCCGGCGGCGGCGTTCCTCTGGAAGCCCTGATCATCCCGCTCCGCGCCAAGGCGGCGGATACCAAAGCGTGCTCGGGCGCCGTGGGCGAGTGCGGCGTGGACGAGGCCGAGGAGCTGGGGCTGGGCGGTGACGGTGTCGGCGTCGGCGAGGCGCTGCGGCGGTCGATGGTGCAGCGGCAGCCGAGCAGCCGGTACATCAGCTACGCCGCGCTGCGCGCGGACCAGGTGCCGTGCAACAGGCGCGGCCGGTCGTACTACACCAACTGCGCGTCGCAGGAGCGCGCCAACCCTTACCGCCGCGGGTGCTCCGCCATCACCCGCTGCCAGCGCAACACCAACTGACCCGATACCTCACTTGGTTCGTTTCGATCTCACACAGCACAGTCAACTGGCCGGACGACGGAGGAGGAAGGCGCGAACTGGTCGGATGTACCAACACTGTGTAAACAGTTGAATTGAATTCAGCCGCTGTAATTCATGCATGGGCCGAGCCGCGGCTCCTGGACTGGCATGGGAGGAGGATCAAGGATGGATGGCCTTTTGAAGTACTGGAGCCCATCCAGCTTCTTGACCTTTGTCCGTAGAGTAGATTTGTCATAGCTCGATCTGCCAGTGGCCTCTGGCTTGCTCCTGAACGCAACGAGACACACCACACGTCAAGCTCGCTTTACGCAAACGCCATGCCGCCACTTCGCCATCGTCCACGCCGCAAAATCAGACTGGTTAACTTGGCAATCACACGACGATGATCTTCTCCTGATCCTCTTACCCGGTCTCGTCTCGTCCTGTTGCTGCCGACGCACGATGCATGCATGTGGGCTTCGGATAGCAGCGGCAGCGACAGCAGGGTAGTGCGTCCGTCGTCCCCACTCCATCTTCCCCTAGACTGCAGCACAGTGCTCTTGATTCGCTAGCTGTTCCTCCGCCTCGGTTCCCGCGGTCCTCCAAACAAAGCGTTCGCATTTTTCAGGCACACGCCATGGGTCCATGCCATATTGTCTGTCGTGCATGCAGCCATGGCGTCGCTGTGTCTGAATTTATCTGGAACCGGCTGCGTTCTGACGATAACGACAGGAAGGGGGAGCAGAGCACGCGACGAGGAAGAACAGGTTGGTGAATAAACAAAGAAAAGGGCTGCAGAGATGGGAAACTGGCTGGCTGGACGGCGGGAGGAAGACGAGGGAGAAAGACGACATGCAAGGCTTCAAACGTTGCCTTTGTTGTCCTATCAGGCTCTCTCTCTCTCTCTCTCTGCCCCCGGGCAAGGCGACGCCGACGCGCGTTTTGTTTCTGTTACGGCCACGGACTGCGCGTGCCACGGATCTGTAAACTGTGAAGTACTGTAGTACAATTGTTTGGCATTTAAGCACGAGGAGAACGGAAACGCGAACCGGTAAATTTACAGTCCATGAACTGGTTTTCTTGTTTGCAATTGGCTGTGGCAATTTTATTATGACACATGATTTAAATCGGTCACCATTTATACGCCCTTAACTACTATGCACAGCAATAATTGTTCGCTATAATCGTCTATATGTCGATCCATACAAGCGACTCGACAAGGTAGCGGCATACGTAGGGTCTAGTTCATGTCTTGGCGCGCTCATGCATGGCGCCCACACCCCTTGCCCCCATCACTCGCACGGAAGAATGCCTGCTCCTACCCTTGCCCATAGTACTGCTTGCCCATTACGTATGTCAAACAAGTTGTTACTATACAATATGTTGTGTTGATGATGCATCGTCTATTCTGGGAGAAAAGCTTGTCAGCGGTTCAACGGAGAATGTATGGGCAGTGAATGTCAAATGTTGAATTTGGCTGCTTTCTATAAAAGCGACGGTCACGCTGTTTGTTTAACGGTGTGATTTGTGCATGCGATGGTACATTGTACTCGATCAATGCCTAACGTCAAACTGAAATGTTTGTACAACAACGTAATGTTATACAGATAGCACTAATGTTCTGTTATTCTAATGTGAACATTCACTCTTATATGCAAATTTCAATAGACAAATTTGTATTTTCAAAAGATGGTCATTGGGAGGATCAAATAATGATGATGATGGCAGAACTCCAAAAGTTGGTCATTTACTCAACTTAGTGGGCACCTATGTATGGGACAACAATGTACACTTGTGTTGAACAGTTCTATTTGTTTCCAAAAACAATCATGAGAAATCACCATTGCAGAATTTACGTGCATGGTCTTAGATCCTGAATCAAATAGTCACTTCCATTCCATCTAGGACCATGACAAATTAAGTTGTTCAACATGAACGAATTGAGTAAAACAACGGGTGTCATCTAGATTCACTCAATAACACATTTTACACTGATCTTATACCAAATCAGTGGTAGAGCTAGCACAACCACTGAGAGAGGGACTCATCTCCCTTCTTTTCCTCCAGCCTTCCTTTTCCACCCTTAGCTAGCTCCCTTCCTCTTCATCTCCCCTCTTCTCCTCCCCTTTCCTATTTTAAGTTTCAATAGAGTTGCAGCTGAACCCCACCCCCCCCCTCGAGCCCGTATTGCTCTTATTGGATCCACATCTGAACCAAACAATCCATATCATATAAATCCAAATGACTCTAAATCAACGTGATCTTTCTAGTGACTTTCTTAAAGATTTTGATTTGTTACTATGCGTTTGCTCTTCTCTCCACGAAACATGATACTTTTTGAGAAAATCATTCACATGAAAACAATTCTATATTCACGTTGAGACCACGAACTACTCGTGTCTGTTATGTGGGACCACAACATTGTCGTTCAACGTGAACTTGTTAAAAAACAATCGGCGTCCACAATCAGCGCCCACAGTGAGCGCAGATTTTCCATGGTTTTGGTGTCTTTTTTAAGGGATATCTGGGTAGCGTTGGCATGTTTACTACTTTTACTGCTATACGTTTCGAGATTGTATGGTTCACGCAAAAACAATTGTGTAGCCCTCCAAACAGACACCCAGCTAGTAAACGATTAAATTATTAGTTTACTTTATCCATCCAAACAAACAAGGACTAAGCAAGTACCCACACAGGAAGGCAAGGCCGAGTGAAAGCATGATCCGGAGTGAAGCCAAGCAAAACAATGAAAACCAAACGCGCTTCCTCTCTCACAAGCAGCAGCAGTTGAAATTCCCAGATCCCAAAGCTCCGAAATTCCACTCCCCGAAAAGCCCATAAAACCCCTTGTTTCTCTCTCTTGTTCACTCCCAAGAGAAGGCAGCCAGCAAAGGCGACATTTTTCTCATGGACCCCGGCGCCTCCACGACCCGGGAGCGCCCCGCGCCCGCGCCGCCTTCGCCGGTGGCCGCGCTGCCGATGCCGCTGCAGCAGGCATCCGCCGACCCATCCAACCCCTTCCCCACCACCTTTGTGCAGGCGGACACCACCTCCTTCAAGCAGGTCGTCCAGATCCTCACGGGCACGCCGGAGACCGCGGCGGCCGCGGCGGCGGGCGGCGCACAGGCTTCGCCACCAGCGCCTCCTAAGCCGGCGTCGACGCTCCCCGGGCCCAAGAAGCCGGCTTTCAAGCTCTATGAGCGGCGGAACAGCATGAAGAACCTCAAGATGCTCTGCCCCCTGCTCCCAGCCGCCGCCACCTTCGCCGCCGGAGGGTTCTCCCCGCGGGGGTTCTCGCCGCGCGGGGTGGAGCTGCTTTCGCCGAGCATGCTGGACTTCCAATCGCTGGCGCTTGGGAGCCCCGTGACGCCGCTGCCGCCACTGCCAGGTTCCGCCGCAGCCGCCGCCGCCGAGGACCGCGCCATCGCCGAGAAGGGATTCTACCTCCACCCGTCCCCGCGCGGCAATGCCGGCTCCGGCGGCGACCTGCAGCCGCCACCAAGGCTACTCCCGCTCTTCCCCGTGCAGTCGCCGACCAGGCCATGACCGCTGCTTGGCTTCCACCCTCCCGTCCGTCCTTCCTCTAGTCTCGCTTCATCTCGGTATGCTCTGCTCTTGCTGCTAATCGCTGTGCTTCTGGAGCGTGAGGCCGCGGTCTCGATCTGTGGATGATTTGCTCCTCCCCTGTGGCATGAGACTGTATTTCCGCATGTTGTAATATTGGTGCTTGTAACTGTAATTTGGCGCGTAAGATGGATTAATTGGTCACCGAGTTTGAGTGCTCTTCTCCCTTCTCCTAATTATCGGTTAGTTTCATAGACTTTCAGCTTGGTATTTTCACCTTTCCTCGCCTCAGGGCTCAGCGTGAGGGGAAGCACTAGATGTTCAGGTTGACTTTTCTATTGCAGGCAAAATATTCAAAACAGATCATGGAACTTACCGTGGTCAGAACTGGCCTGAGTTCATGCACTTAGATAAAAGGTGACATTTTTTTTGTCTTAGGTAAACAGTATGCTCATTTTCATCATTCCTACTCGCACACAGTCTGTGATCAAGGAGGTTAGTCAGTACACTGAGCAGTATCAGGAAGCTGATCTGAACAGAGGGCCCCTTGACCCTTGTTTCATCAGGGAAAAGCATTACCCTTGGAAGGCACACACACATGCTCCAGACAGAAGTCCCAATAATTGCCCCCATCTTTGTACCAAAATCTGCACAAAATCCGATCAAAACCTGAAATGGTGAACATTTGTGTCTGCACTGGACCCTAGCATATTAAAACAGCAAAAGGGCATCTCTTTTTTTTTTTTTTTTAGGAGAGGGGGAACCAAAGTGAAATGCCCTCTGCGTATTTTGTTCACTGTGGTGGTGGTGGTGGTGGGAGCAGGGCGGGAATATGAGATCGATCAAAAGACTTGGTGAGCGGTGGTGGAGTGGTGAGTGAGCTCCACCATTTGCATCGGGCGCATTGTTATTAAAAAAAAATTGAATTAGAGACAAAAGCACGCAGCTTTTCTGGAAAAATTGTGAGGGTGTCGAGGGTGAGAGAGTGACCCACTCCAGTGTCACTCAGCTGCAGAGTGAGTTCATGCTTCCCCGCTCCATCATGCGGGGGAGTTGGAGTAGTCCTACATGGATGTGGATCCTGTAGCAACAGCGGGGAGCTGCTCTGGCTGGCTTGTCAGCAAATGAGCGTCGTGTCTCAGATCTGCTGCTCCTCAGACGTAGGAATTTCTCAAAAATTTTATAAAAATTTTATAAAATTTAGTTTAATTTCACAAAAAAAATACAAAAAATAAAAAAATTCGTGTTTCAAAAGAGTACGAAAGAGTAATTCCATACGAATGGAAGGTTATGTTTGCATTTCCCCACTCGAAGCCTAGCTTTGCTATCTTAGTGCATCTATATTACTAGTTGAATCTCTATGCTTCAGGTGCAAATTGCTTCTTGCACACCTTTCCATTCGGAATAATCAGGTAAAGCATAGTACGGCAAGAATAGAACTGTCTCTTCCGTATTTTTATAATGCCACTTCAGACGTGACCTCCATCCTCTTTTCAGCAGGAAGACACAAGTGGTCATTGTTTATTTATGATTATTATGCCGCTACCATTTCCATGCGCAAAATCGAAAACTATTTTGGTAGTGTGGCTGTTAAGGAAGTGTTCATGAACCTGACAGTTACAGTAAACTGTAAAGTACTAGGATGACATAGGCTGTAGGGAACGAACGACAACAGAACAGAAGATCCGAGGCTGTAATAAAAGGCAGTGCTACGAAACTGGTCGTAAACAAAAGTTACAACGCAGACGCCGACACGTCGGGCACGCGACGGCCAATTCGCCACCAGTTTTGCATGGTTTGGCCATATGCCGCGAACGGCCTCGCCGCGGTAGTTTTCCCCGGGAGGAAGAGAAGTACTGCGAGGCAAGTGCGTGAATATGAACTCCACAGTACGTACAAGTAGAATACATGTACAGTAAGTATAGAATTGACCGCGTAGCCCGAGCCCCAGTGGCAATTGTCACCTTCAGCTAGCAAGCAGCGGTCACATGTGCCTCGTGATCCTTTGAAAATATCAGAACCAATCTCTTTTTCTCACACATACACACGAGCAGTGGCAGAGGTTGAAGCTTAGCGGAGGGAGGAGGGGGGCGGGCAAGAAAGAAGATAATATCATTGGATAAAAACTTCTGATGTATTTTATTGTATTTTAGCAAGAGAAACCAGCACTTCATTAAGAAAATTTGTAAACTAAGGGAGCGACCACCTCTGGTCTTAATGAAGCTCCGCCAGTGCTTACGAGTGATGCCGTCTTTTTTTTTTTTATCTCTCGACAACAGTTTATTTTATAGTGAAATATATTGAGAGATGTTAAAGTGTTTGAAAGATATCCGAAGTAACTTTATCTGTTTAATTAATCTCAGCAACTGATTTTTAAAAATTGATATCAAATTTATTATTTTTGTATCGAGCCCACTATTTTTATACCGACTTTACTATCTTAATATGTTTGATTATATCTCTCTCTATTTTTAACCGTTAGATCTAATCAAACGAACGACTGTAGTTAACTTTAAACATTGTATCATCTTTCAAATATGTTTTCGGAGAAAACCCATTGCACATCTCTGTAATCCCTCCCGTTTGTAGTATATCCTAGTTTGACCATATCGGATGCTTTCAGCCATGCTGTGCTAGCTGTACAGTCGGTACGTAATTTTGAATTTCGAATACGATTGTACTGCTCTTACTCCTACTCCGACCACGCTGTTTGTACCGGCCGGTCATCATAGGGAAGCTACGTCACGGCATCAATGCGCAGTTATTCCGTGTGTTAATCGTGTGTGACTAGCTAGGCTATGGAGTACTACAACCCTCCATTAAACCGGTCGGAGACGTTCGTCGCGGCGCTGGCCGTTGTCACGGCGATCTCTGGGAGCGAGTACGTAGAGCGTAACTTAATTCAGGCTGTCTGTGTCAATTAAGTTCTTCCAAACACTAATGTTGCTGAGCATAAATTTATTTAACCCACGTCAACATGTAAAAGAAAGCAGCTAAGCGCTCTGACGTTGTTCAAAAGCGAGCGAGGAAGAAAATCTACGTGTTTTTAGAATTAATTTAATATATGCTATTATAATTTTGTGAAATTTAAAATATATTATTCAAAATTACGTGTTTCACTCGCAGAAGCTCTTTTGTTATTGACACATTAATAATATATTTTAAAATTTATAAAATTATAATGATACGTATCAAATTCGTCGTAGTTATTATAAACCCAAAAATCAAGGATCAATCTGCAACCGCATATGTACAGCGAGCAAGCATACTCTGCATTTTCACACACCCATCTGGGTAAACAATTTCGCAAATCGTCGTCGTCGTCGCCGACTCGCAGCCGCACTCAAAACTGCTGTATCGTAATGGACGGCCGAAAGCGGGTGCTCCTAGGTCCTATTTAATTAAACTAGCAGTTCGGCATCCGATCCTTGTTCCCCGTCACGGCGAAGATGACGCAGAGAGAAGAGATGCTGCAGAACTGGACTGAGTGCCGCGAGGATCGATCTCGCTGTGCTTTCGGACCTAATCACCCGTGGACTTTTTTGACTTCAGACTAATTAGTAATTTAGCATGCATGACAGGGAAATTCAAATGGATGTTGATCAGATTTTCTTTTAAATTGAGATATCTATGAGGAAAAACGTCCAGACAAACGAGCTCGACAGGGGTAGAGGAGAGGAAGCTGTTCTGGAAGGGAAAGAGGAACAGTGAGATGATTTTTGAAAGAAGAACGGCCGGACCAGGTTCTCAAAATCGCGGTTTACGATGTTGTTTTCACGAAAACCGTTCAAATCATTTCGGTCTGGTTCGGACGGTTCAGAGTTTTCGAATTCAATTTTTTTTTTGAATTTTGAAAATTTAGTGAATTTTAAAACAAAACAATATGTAAAAAAACTAGATAAAAAATGCAACTTCATGGTTGAATCAGTTTTTAAAAATTCTTTTTTTTATGCTGAAAAAATTAGAAAAATATTGGATAGAGAAATAAAAAAAATGAACTTATCCATCCACCTCCCCATGTCAGCCATGAACGCCTCCCCTTCTCTTATCCGCGTCTCATTTACCTTCGTCCGCCACTCTCCCGTGTCGTTCGTCACAACTTCGCCCGAACCCGCCGTCGACAAGCGGTTAGCCGGCTGGTAGCAGCGGCTAGCCGCTCCCAGCTCGCGGCAAACCAAAGCCGACGGCTAGCGCGGCTAGCCGTGCGAAAACAGCGTTTAGCCGGCCGGTTTTCACGCGCTGCCTGAGGAAAGCCGAGGTAACGGCTAACCGTTCTGCCTTAGCAGGTAGTCGGTCGGTTTGCGCGGTAAATCGCCGGATCCAATCTGTTTTCAGGCACAGAAGTAATTTACGGTGTTTTTTTTTTGTTTTTCTCAAATATTTGTGTATTTTTTTTCAACTTATAGTATAAGTGTTTGTTATTTGTGGCATTGTTAACTGTAGGATGGCAGATCAGTTCGATTCAATTTGGGAGCACGGGAGAAACATGTATCTCGGGTTTTGTTGCAAATATTGTAAGTCCGTGAAGAAAAGGGTGGTGCCACACGATTCAAACAACATTTGATATATCGTGAAAGCAGCGTAGTTGAGTGTTCTTATGTTCCCACGGATGTGCGGGACTATTTTCGTCGAGAGCTTGATAGAATCACCGAGCGAAGAAAAGACCGAGCTAAACAGACTCTTAGACAACACCAAATTGCAGGTGAGAGAAATATCAATGAGGAAGACAATGAGGAGATGCAGGCTGCTATGAAGTTATCTAAAGAGGAGGAGGAATTCCAACAGTGTTAGCATTTGTATGGTTATCAGTTCGAGAGTGGTGGTGCTGGTGCTGGTTCATCGCAAAGTGCTTTTGGTTCGTCGCAGAAAGATGGTAGGTCTGGATTGTTTGGCATGATGAGTAGGTTCGCGCCACAGAGGTCAGATAAGGAACGGATTCAAACTAGAATCGATACAGGTCTATAGAGTGCAAAGAGCAAGCTAGCAAAATCGGCTATTGGACACGCATGGTCGAAATTTTTTCAAACAGAAGTCATCTCTGATAGAAAAGCCGATAGTCTATATTTTATTAGTGCTATCAAAGAGACACAGAGATAGTGTGTGAGACCTTCGTTTTATTGTATTATATATTTTTTTATATGTTATCATATTTATGTCGTGTGTCATGATGTTTGCAGGTGAGAGCGTGTCTAACCCAACTGGAAAGAAAATAGATAGCACATATCTTGATGCTAACGAGCAAGACATTAAAAAAGAATTCGATAAATTCAAGATAGAGTGGTCGATGTACGGTGTTATGATTATATGTGACTTTTGGGCTGGCCTAACAGAGATGAGCTTAATAAACTTCAAGATCTACTATAATAGTGTCATGTTTTTTCATGACTCATATGATGTTACTGGGCACAGCTAATCTGCGAACTTCATATTCAAGATACGAGACTTATGTTTATTGTATGGCACTATTTATTTTATTTGTACCAATGATATTTTGAACAATGAAATGTTTTTTGCGCAGAAAATGAATAAGATATGCATTGATGTAGGTGCAGACAATATTGTGCAGTTTATAATAGATAATGGTTCAAATTATAAAAAGACCTGCAAGCTGCTGATAAACAAGTATTCTTATATTATCTGGCAAACAAGTGTAGCACATACAATCAACCTGATGTTAAAGACTATTGGTGAATTTTCAAAGCATAAAACTATGATACAGTCGGCTTACAACATTTCTCATTGATTGTATAATCATAATCAGTTGCACTCTATGATGACTAATACTATTGACGATGAGTTGGTAATATGGAATGCAACACGTTTTGACACAAATTACATATTTCTTTATAGTATGGTTCGTCGGAGAAAAAAATTCATAGCATAGATAGGTTCTGATACATTTTTAAATAGTAGATTTATCAATACCGAGGAGAGAAAGCATGCTCACTCTTGCCTAACAAGCTTGTTATGGTGGGATTTAATGAAACATGTGGTAGATGTAGTGCAACCTTTGTATGCGTTTCCTCAGTTTACTGATCAAGACAAAAGCTTTACCTTGAGTGAAATATTTCTTAGATATCATTTTTGTAAAAATAAGTATGAAGCCTTTATAAGAATGATGAGCGAGAGATAGAGAGATACATAGACATTATAAATCGTAGGATGGTGGGCATTTGCAATGATACCTTTGTAAATGCAGGTAATACGTACTTACAAATAAAATTATTATATTTTTCGTTTATAGTGCAACGATATCTAACTATTGTTATATGTGCAACTGGATCTTTGAACCTAAGAAGTCACTATTTTTACGAGATGGGTCGAAATATAATGAACGATATTCGAGAGACATTTACACGCATAGCACCAACCGACTTGTGTGTGCAGGCCCTGCAGGAGACGATAATTTTTAGAAGAAAATAAGGTTCATTCGCCACTGAGTTGGCCACCAAGATGACAGTTGATAAGAATACTTCTTTTGTAGCTTGGTGGAACATATTTAGAGGTGACACACCTCATCTCCAGTAGCTTGCGTTACGGATAGTCTCACAGTGTGTATCATCGAGTGATTGTGAGCGCAACTGAAGTATATTTGCATTGATCCATACCAAGTTGCGTAACAGATTATTTCATGAGAAATTGTATAAGTTGGTACAGGTTAACTACAACCTTCAAATCCGTATGCGTGATGCTTCATGACATATAAGCCACCAGAAGTCGATCTATTTGATCGTCTCATAGAGCTGTCGTTGTATGATTTTTTAAATCTTATTCGAGAATAGATGAAACACGGAAGATCGAATTCTGACCCTGTTTTTGAAGCATCGAGAGTGACAAGCCGTTTTGTTACAGATGATGACACTAGTAGACAGTTGCTGCGCTTGTCTCGTGCTGTAACGATTTGTTGTGGATGAACTACATATATATATATATATATATAGATTTATTGTGTTTAAAACTTTGGATTTGATATTAATGAATATGTGTTTTACTATTTGTGGATGAAGTATGTTGTGAATATTGATATTAAAAGAAATTAAAATAGGTCATGCCCAATTTTTTAGCACCTTTTCATCTTTTTTATTTATTTTTTACTAATTTATCGGTTTAAAAAAAAATCAAACGGTTAAACGGTAAACCACGCGATTTTCAACAAAACTACTCGGTTTTCGTGCTCATCGGTTTTTAGCAAAACCGCGCGGCTAACCACCAAAACAACGCGGTTTACCATTTTTAAACCGACAAAACCGTTCTAAAATTTGAAAATTAAAATTTAAACAAAAAACTAAATAGTTTTAACATTTTTTGCGGTTTTGATGGACGAGCGGTTTCTACGGTAACGGTAAGTGAAACCTGGGCCGGACATGCATACGGCCGTGGCCCAAGGGGTCTGGTCCCTCCTGATCCAAAGGAAACCTGATCCGGACATGCATACGGCCGTGGCCCAAGGAGTTTGGTCCCTCCTGATCCAAAGGGGTCCAGGCTTGGACTGGGGCGCGCGGGCGTGCATCAGTCTATGGGCCGAATGCTTTCCTCGAAATTTGAAAGTCAAACTTCCTGACTCCTTTTGGCAGAAAAATAATACTCCTGCGTAAGTATAGTACTAGTAGTAACTACTACTACTTCATTTGGCAGAAAAAAAAATGACGGTGCGCGCCGATTTCTCCTTCTTCTTCCGATCATATACTGTAGAGCGAGTATTTTATCTGATCTGTTCATCGGGTGGCGCGTTTCGCCCCAGTAGGATCCCAAGCTTTCGAATAGAGTAGTACAATAGACGCCGGGTTCCTCACGACTGTTTGCTAAAAGTCGTCGCAGGCTGATTGATGCCTTGATGGACACGAGAGCCCAAGATTCCAGACCATCAGCTCCCTGATGACTGATAGCTGATGGGAACGTGAAACACGGGTGTCCTCAATTAGCAGATTCCTCCAACCAAATTACAAGTAAACAAACATGATTAAATTTGTGAGCAACTGCATAAATAAATAAATCCGTGCCGAATAAGAAAGTGAACAACGCCTGGTGCGCCCAGACACGCTCACCTCGTCTTTTGACGGTTGTGAAGGAGCCGCAAGTGGTAGTGTTTCACTCACCACCACCAACCCCTCCCCCTGTCCGTTTCTGAAACTGTCGATTCTTCAGGATCCATCAGCTTTTTGGCGCGGCGTCTGGTACCCATTCGGTGGCGCGCGCACACACAGTCACTGCACTGCTTGTTTAGGAGAATTCATGAGGCTAAAAAAGAACTCTTAAACAACTTTTTATTCGCAAAAAAAAAAAATCCGTGGCATTCCCAATTCTGCGGTTCCTCTCTGATTGACGAGCACCAGCCCCACACTCCACCACAAGAAACCTTTGCCCCTCTTTAATCCCGGCTCTGCCGTCTGCACTCAACCATTGACCCTCCCTCTCAAACTATTATTACCACCTTTTATTACATCCACAAAATCATTCATATTTCATCAATGGCCCTAAAACTGATCTGTTTTTTTTTTTTTTTTGAAAAAACTTGTGAAATTGATCCGACTCAATTTGGTCCCAGCTCCTCCCGGCTTTTCACATTATCAGAGGAACCCAGGATTCTTCTATATCTAACCGACGCCCCCCGAGAAGCGGAGAGTATCCACGGTTCCGTTCAATACTCGTTCATCAGGGTGCAGTCCCTGTACCTGTGCATATTCCCAACGGAGCCCTTCAAGCATTACAGGGGAAGAGAGAGAAGCTTGGCGGGTGAACGCTCCTGCTTCCGCTGAGGCGGCGGGCGGCAGCAGCAAGAGCGGTGGACGCTGTCATTTCGATCCGGATTTTCCGCGCGCTTTACCCGCTGCGACGCCGCCGCGATCGCTGGGAGGTTAGCTTCCTTCCGCTTTGATCTTGGCGTGTTCATGTTCGGCCTACCTCTTGCGTTTTCGATTGATTTCGTCGGAACAGGCAGGCAAGTTCTTTACGGTCCGGTGTGATGTTTGTCTGCGATCTTCTCCGTTGCTCCTTGTGCTAAAAGCTTCCACCTTTATCACCAGAGATTGGGTCCCCTGAGGCCGTTTCGTCGTGTTTATATGCGTCCGATTTTGACGCCACCATTCTGCGGCGAGTTTTGGTTTGCATTTGACCCTCGGTTTAATACTTTGGATTGGTCCTAGTACCTAGTATTGTTTGCTGAACATTGCGGCATGGGAGATGGGAGATGCGTTTTTTTTTTTAAAAAAAAAAGAGAAGCCAGAATCTAAGAAGGTTCTGATTGAGTGCTGTTTTCCATGGGACAAAAAAATGAGTTCTTTGTTTGCGCATTCGGTGCGTCGTCCCATGAATAGACAGAACGTGACAGCGATAGATCTGAGTGAAGTCTGGCAATTGGTCAACCACAGGCTCATCCAGCTGTGATTCATATTTCGGGCTTTGATCTGGTCATCATCAGACTCTTGCAGTTTCTGTGCTTCAACGCATAGATGTGTCAAAAACCCTGCTTGTGCACTGTTCCGTAGCAGTTCTCCAAATCCCATTAGAAAAGTTTCCATAATATATTCCTTATGCCCGTTTAATTCCTCTGTTTTTTCTGTGAAATAAAACTAATTTCTGTGAAATTTCTGCGTCCCAAACGGGCGCTTAATATATGTATTCACAGTGGTTTTGTTCTGTTCGTTGTACCAGTCTCTTTTTCTATTGCAATAATTGCCAATATAGTAGTTGCCGTTGCTCAACCAATTTATGCATTCATATCGCTGAATTCTAGGATTATTGGGAAGCACTGTCTGTGACAGCCAGTTTCTTCATCGACCTAGATCAGTTTGAGGATCCATTTAGTAATTCACCGGTACCTTGTAAACCCTGGATACTTTTGCGCTATTATCCATCTGATACACAAATTGATGCAAGAATTGGACTAAAAATGGGCCCAGGAATCATGGCAATTGCTGGTTTGAGGTCTGTTGGAGGTGTTTCGAGCAACAGATTTCTTTTCTCCTCATCCAAATTCCAGTTCAACCTGTGATTACTATGGACCCAGATCTCTGAAGTTGGTATCCGATCATCTCTTGCGGTGCTTTGTGCCTTCCTTGTTCGCCATTATGGAGGAGCAGAACTCATGGCTTAGGAGGGCCAAGTTCTCCCAGACTGTCTACACGAGGGTCAATCCTCATCGGGTGCCTATTGCTCCACTTAGCAAGGATATTGAGCGAAAACTGCAGAAATTCGCGACTATGGGTAAGTCCTTGTCAATGCCAGTTAATCGGGGCGATGAAGATACAGGAACTGCACTTAAGCACTCTTCTAGCTTGCCGCAAGTCCGATCTTCGCTTCAGCTTGAGAGGGATGAGGCTAACAAGCCGAAGATAGCAAACCTGGAAATTCCTTTAAGTCCCCCAACAAACTCGGGGAATTCCAAGGGTCTGAGGGCAAGGAGCCTCGTCAAGAGCCCAAGTTCGGCGATGCTCCTCAGCTACTTGAACAAAGGAGAGAATCCTTTAAGCCCATCAAAGAACCCAGAGAATTCCAAGGGTCCAAGGGCAAGGAGCCTGCTCAAGAGCCCAAGTTCGATGTTGCTCCTAAGCTACTTGAACAAGGCACCCTCAAACCAAGGTTCGAGTCCGCAAAAGGCTGATAGACCTCAGCATAAGCCAAGATCAAAGTCCCCCCTTCCCACTACTATGCCTTCCGAAGTGTTCAAGGAAGCTAAGTCTAGCAGCCGAAGGTTTGCAAGCCCACCTCCACAGCGAAGGGGATCTGAAAAGAGCATCTATGGCAAATCCTTTGCTACACAAGTCTCTGATTTGGGTCAAAGTATGGATTTGCGTTCAGCTCCAGTGGTATCTGGTAAGCATAAGTCGACAAAAAAATACAATGGTGGAAGGAGGGTTAGTGCAGTGAATACCAATGATGATCGAAGGGCCCAGCGAGTTAGAATGAATCAGGCAGTGCAGACGACAGTTGATTGGACACTTGATCCATCCAAACTGCTTGTTGGGCACAGGTTTGCTAACGGGGCATATAGCCGGCTATACAGAGGATTCTATGATGAGAAACCAGTTGCGATTAAATTTATCCGTCAACCTGATGATGACGACAACGGAAAGTTAGCTGCAAAACTTGAGAAGCAGTATATTAGTGAGATCAATTCTCTGTCTCACCTGTATCACAGGAATGTGATTAAGGTAATAATCAACTATCACCTTTTTTTGGGTTACATCGAGTCTTCTCTTATATCTCAAATCACATACTTCTTTCCGAATGCACGATCTGGTTATACATTCCATTTCAGTGGCCATGCAATCCAATCATATTTGAACGAGTAGTGAGCATGTTATTGTCGTTCAGAAAAAAACAAAGAGCTGATTATATGCTGTCTTTCCTTGGAACATTAGGTCCATGTATTGGATATTTGGTCCATTGATAAAAAATAATTATCAACAATTCTGTTTGATATGCTTGATTGTTTGTAATGAGCTGTTCAAATCTGTACTTTGGTCAATTATGCCACTGAAATGCATTCATTGTTGCTCAGCTAACAACCATCTGCTCTTAATGATTCTTCTGAAAATTGGATAGCATCAATTATTTATTTGAACTATACATCTTGTTGACTTCAGTACTATACAACCACCATCTCTAATGATTTTTTCCCTTTAATACAGCTTGTAGCAGCATATAAGTATCCACCGGTTTTTTACATTATTACCGAGTTCCTTTCTGGAGGTTCCTTGAGGTCGTACCTAAATAGCACTGAGCACCACCCCATTCCTCTTGATAAGATCATATCCATTGCTCTAGATGTTGCACGTGGAATGGAGTACATACACTCTCAAGGAATTGTACACCGTGACATTAAGCCTGATAATATTCTCTTTGATGAGAACTTCTGCGTGAAGATTGCTGATTTTGGTATTGCCTGCGAGGAGACTTTGTGTGATATGCTAGTGGAGGATGAGGGCACTTACAGGTGGATGGCTCCAGAGATGATCAAGCAAAAGGCATACGACAGGAAGGTGGATGTCTACAGCTTTGGATTGCTCATATGGGAAATGGTCTGTGGCAGAATTCCTTATGAGAACCTTACCCCTTTCCAGGTGGCATTTGCTGTTGCCAATCGGGTATATATCTTTCTTTCTTTGAATACAGAAACTGCGAAATCTTTGCACAATGAATGAATATCTAAAATCTAAATGCATCAATTTGTTATATGATTCTTTTTCAGAATTTGAAGCCCACAATTCCACCAGAATGCCCCTCGGCTCTGCGGCCCTTGATTGATCAGTGTTGTGCGTTGCAGCCTAACAAGAGGCCTGACTTCTGGCAGATTGTGAAAGTCCTGGAGCAATACCACTCTATTGTCTTGCAAGGTGGCTGCCTCGATACACTGAAGAGCGGCACCTGCCAGGATCCCAAGAAGCGGCTTCTGCATTGGATTCAGAAACTGAAGCCATCACATAGCAACTGACTTGTAGCATCTTTTCAGCCGCAGTTTTATCCGGTTGATGCTCACTAGTTTAGCATAAGTTTAGCTCTTTTTTTTTGGTTTTTTAAGACGTGAAGAAAGGACCCTTAGCATAAGGTTTGCCTTTTGTTCTTTTGGAAAGAAAGGATCCTTGCTTCAGGAACCTGTGTTCTAAGATGCTTGTAGCTGCTTAACAGGTTATCTGAAAATAGCTGCATAAGCTTTTTTTTTTTTTTGGTTTTTTAAGACGTGAAGAAAGGACCCTTAGCATAAGGTTTGCCTTTTGTTCTTTTGGAAAGAAAGGATCCTTGCTTCAGGAACCTGTGTTCTAAGATGCTTGTAGCTGCTTAACAGGTTATCTGAAAATAACGTTTACAGTAGCTGTATATCGTAATGCTTTTGCGTTTTTTGTTTTCTTTTGTTAATTTCTCTGCGACATCTGCGTGCTATAGCCTCAAAGCATCTTTGCCAATCTGCATCTGCATTTGCATTTGTATATAATAATCAGAAAGCTTATGCAGAGACCACTTTCCGCGATCACAATGGAAAGAGAATCCTTGTCCAGTTTCTTGATTCGCATAAACTAAAGTGCATGTATTTCCCTCCTTTTAAAATTGACACAAGATAGTAACATGCATGGTGCAATTCTGTGTGGATTTTGGACTGGAGGCACAGGGTAACTGGGTAGGGTATGATCATCTGACTCTACATGTTGATGCTTTGTTTGTACAGAAGACACGACCAAAATGCATGCAGTCTACTTGCACTGGTTGTTAGCGAAGGCCTCGGACCTGACGACCCTGTCCATGAGCCTCTGCAGCCGCTCGGCGCCAGGCCCCGGCCTGAGCATCCAGTTGTTGTCGACTTCCCGGCACGCCGCGTCGTCGCCGCACCATCCGCCGGGCACGAAGGGCAGCGCCGTGCCGTTGCCGGCGGCGCGCGGGCGCCCGAGGAGGTCCGCATCGATGGCGTCGAGCACGGGGTCGTCGCGCGGGAACTTGCGCGCGAACGGCGCGCCGCTGGCGACCATGCGCGGCAGGTC
>BCLG01001052.1:0-20619 GCA_001602295.1 Zoysia matrella | reverse complement strand
TGCGCGGCAGGTCCGCGAGCGCGAGCGCGCGCGGGTGCTGGCGCGGCGGCGTGTCCCACTGGATGTGGTGCAGGTCGTGGTTGGCGACGGTGGGCACGAAGCGCGGCGCGTTGCAGAGCACCGTCTGGAAGTAGCCCTCCGGCGACGACACGAAGTTGGCGTAGTACATGAGCAGCGTCCGCGGCAGGTTGTCCCACCCCCACACGCAGTACTCCACGAAGCCGCGCGTCAGCCCCACCCACGCCGACCCCGTGAAGAGCTTGAAGGCGGTGGGCAGCTCCCGCTTCTGCGACACCCACCAGATATCCTGCTTCGTGGACTTGTAGAGCCCCGGGTCGACGATCAGAGGCTTGGCCCTCTGTCCCCTGCAACCAGAAATCCATCAAACTGAGCTCCTGCTTCGTCTTCTTCGTCGAGCACCATTCTGAATTAATGAACGATGAATCAATTAACCAGTCAGGAGAAGAAAGGTCATGCTCACTCCTTCCATCCCAAGTAGCCGGTGTGCTCCACGAAGTTGACGTTCCTTGGCAGCGTCGAGAAGACGTGGAGGATATCTGTGAATCAGTCCACAAAGATATCAATAAATTAGCTCATCAATCAACAGCGAAACAAACTTTGATTACCCGGTCCAAGCGTGTCAAACGAATAGGTCAGCTGGTAGATAATTATTGTCCAACAAGAAAGAGACGTTCTCGACTAATCACAAATGAAGAAAAATTCAAGTTACTTGGAGACGTCGTCGAGCCTGCTCAGAGTAGGTGATTACGTACCGTCCTGCGTCATGAGCGGGTAGTCGGAGGCGGAGAGGTTGATGAACCAGTCCCACTTGCCGCCGCGCCGGAGCAGCACGGCGCAGGCGTGCAGCGTGTTGGCCACCATCGTCGGGCCGCGGTACGTGACCATGTTGGCGCGCCGGATGACGTGCACGTTCCCGGCTCGCCGGAACACGGAGCTGTTCGACACCCGCCTCGCCAGCTCCAGCCGCTCCGCCACGGGGGCCTCGCGGTCCAGGTGCACCACGTACTGGTTCCGCGGGTGGTACAGCGCGTGCAGCACGCGCCACAGCCGGTCCAGGTCGCCCTTGGACCCGGACACCAGGTACGCGAGCCGCGGCACGCCGGCGCCGGGGGGAGGCGGCGGCGGCGACGAGGGCGGCGGCGTCTCCTCCCGCGGCTGCTCCTGGACGTGCGCCTCCACGAAATCGGTCTGTCCGGCCCGGAGGAACGAGAAGAACGACGACGCGGATATGTGCGACGACGAGGAGGAGGTGGTGGTCGTCACGGCGAGGACGACGGCGAGGAACAGAAGGACGCTGAGCACGGCCAAGAGCGCCCACTTGCTGTCGAGCAGCCACGCGGCGCCGCTCGGCAGCTTCGGGGACGCCCCGCCGCCGCGCGGGGTCTTGGACGACGGGGAGTGATCCCCGCTACCGCCTCCGCCACCGCCGCCGCGGGGTGAAAGCGACTTGGCCGACGTCGTCGACGAGTAAACCTCGCCGCGGCCGGCGGGGGAGTGCATGGCGCAACACCGCCCCCTGCGATCGATCAACGATTAGCAAAGTGCTCCGGACCTCTGGTGCAGCGACCGACCGATCGATGGACGGACGGACGGACGCTACAGAGTCTGCATGGCTCCCGCGCCCATCGCGCCCTCCCCTTATGGACGGGCGCCGCGCGCGCCGATGGAGGCTTCGCGAGAACGATTCTTTTCACCTCGCCTGTGATCAACAAGGAACTGGTTGCCAGAGACCGGCCGGTAACAGGGAGACGATAACGTCAAAAAGCAGATTATCGAGGACAGACAGGGAGGGGATCAGGAGGTTAGATGATGACGAAGGAGACCATTCATTAAAACGTGGAAACCGACAAGAACCAAAGACGATGTCGACGCGACCGAAAAGACGATCGATCGAGCAGGCGAGACGAGCCGAGGTGTGCGCGCGAGCTCCAAAATTCACGACAGCGATCTCGCCTCCTCCATTGACTAGTAGACGGAGGTCGCGTCGCGTGGTCGCGATGAGATCGATTCGGAGAACCGAACGACGACAGGGTTTACAAAACCGGTCAAAACCGGCCGGTTTTCACAGTTTTCGATGAAACCGGTCTGTTTTGGTTTAGAAGGTCGGCCTGTTTTTGGTTTAATAAATTTAAAAAAAAATCAAAAAAAATTGAAAATCCGAAAACCGGTCAAACCGACCGGTAAACCGAAAAAACAGATGAAAAACCGCTCGAACCGATTTGATTTCAAATTCAAAAAGAGTAAACAGAAAAAACCGACCACCGACCAGTAAATCGGTAAAACGGCGGGTTTTCTATAAAAAATTTGATTTTTAAATTTGCTCTGGTTTTTTTTTTTCGTTTTTACAAAAACCGATAAAACCGATGCCGATCGGTTTTCGAGAGCAAACCGGTACGGGGAGGAGTGGAGTCGCGGATCAGATGAACACAGCAACCTTTCTCTGTCTAGCCGGAAGAAATTGATGGAACTGCTCGATCGGGGAAAAATTGGCAGGAATTGATCAAGGCCGACCGGAGGAGACGGTAGATTGGTCGGTCGGAGGGAGGGAGTGGCGATGGAGAAAAGAAGAACAGGTACTGCGGGAAAAACGGTCGCAGAGATGTCGCGGATATTATAGATAGCTTGTGGCTGGCTGCTTATGGATCCCGTAGAGAGAGAGAGAGAGATGAATAAACTCAATGGAGTGGCGGCAAAGTGGCAACTCCCCGGCTAACACGGCCGAAACGTCCCCTGCCCATCCTCTCTCTCTTTCTCTCTGCCTGTTCCCCGTACGCCATTGTCGCCATGCCACGCATCACGCATTTCCTCTGTCCGCACACACTGACACACAATATTCTTGTTGCATCTGCCGTCGCGTCGCGCAGCCATGTTCTTGCGAGGTTCAGCTGAGCTCTCATAATGCAACGTCCACATCCAGAGTTCTAGACCGACTGCCAAGCCATCGGCCTAACAGTTGGATCATGTAGTTTTTGAATGCGTTTCCTGTCACTGTAAGCGACACGCTGCCTATTTGGTACTCCGTAGCAGAATTTCTTCAAGGTGTGCATCACCAGTACAGTACAGTACAGTACAGTACGATGACGATTCGAAAGGTTGGGTGCGCGTCGTTGTACCCGGCACTCTGCACGGTGCATACCCAGCTCTGGGCTACGCCCCCGAGTCCTGGCATGTCGTCTTCGCCGTGCACCCGTGCGCCCGAGCTTGCGAACGGACGGACGCGCGTCGCATACCGTGCTCTTGCTCGTCCTCGTCCTTCCAAGTGCGAGTGGATCCACAAGCCGCTGCGTCGCCGGTTGGTCGTCGCGCGAGAGGCGACGACCGGGCGGCCGGCGGGGCTCGGTGTCTCCGCAATCGACACGGCTCGTGTACCGCACGGCATGTCGGCACGGCATGTCGGTCTCAGTCTCAAACGAACGGCCGTGCGAGCTGCGGAATCTTCAAACTTTGGCTCGCCGGTGACGCGAGCGCACAGGTTGGCTCGTGTACCGCAATACATTGTCAGGTTGGATTTTGGTCCCAAATGGAAGGAAGCTGTGCTCTGAAGACACCGTAGATTCGTGGCCCAGGCCGCTGAACATATCATCGTCACGTTGTCCAGCAAACCTTTCCATCCCTTTCAAGATGACCGTCTCTTTCGTTTCCATCTCATAAGAAGAAATAAACCCGCGTTCCCGCCTCAGTTTTCTTTGGGCCCGAAATGCACAGGGGCGGTGGCATCAACCGTAGAAACGGTCACTCGTTCCTCAACATGACATCACAGTGAAAACTCCGGGGGCAAATTTTGTTTTCAGACACCAGGTCTAGATTTGATGAGCTGAAATCACCCACAACCTACGCTAGCATTCAGCAACCATTCAAAGCAAGGACCGCCTGATGATAGATGGCAGGACACTGCATTTGCCGCAGATAAACAAACCACCTCCCCTCTACAGAATTTTTGCCAATAGACAAGCACTACACAGCTAATTCTTCCTGTACATAATGTGCTATATCTCCCCAAAATTACGAGGGGAAAGAAGCCAATCAAACTTCTTCCACAACACTGACACGATCAGATCCTGATTTTTACTACTGCTTCACAGCTTGATAGCTGGAGCGGCTTGAAGGGTACACGGGGATGGCACCAAAATCGCTAGGATGGTGATGCCCGTTCCTTACTCTCGACTTCTCCACCCGGGTTCGCCGGAAGACTTCTTGGATTTGGCGATCGTTCTCCTTCAGCATCTCATCGACATTGCCTGAAGGACAGGTAAGGGGCCCAGAATGGTGGATCTTGTTGCCCTTGGAACCGTAGCCCTGTTATCAAAATGATACGGTCAGCTGCCTTGCAACTGTCAAAATAAAAGAGAAAGTACAGATGACTAAACTAAAAACATGGTTTATGAACATCATAACAGCCTATGTCCTGATTACTTAAAGTTGGGGTTTGTTAAAACTACATTTTGGGTTTGATAAAAAAAAATTGGAACATAAATTTGAATAAATGCAGGAATCCATGTCACAAATGGCATAACAAAGATTTTCAACGCTAGAATTTTTAAGAATTTACTTACAATAGCTCCATCTGCCCGACCATTCCTTTCATCCTTCTGCGGGAATACTTGATCATACTTCCCACTACTACTGAAATGCTCGTTAATAGACTCAGACAGCCTCCGTCCATGAGCAAACGCTTCAGCTTGAGTAACTATTGACCTGTTGCTGTTGTCCGTTCGTAGACTGGCTCTTGATACAACCACAGGGAAATTGGCAGCACCAGGAACATGAAGTTCACCACTTTTGCCACGTCCTGACTTTGATGGGTTACTCTGATTAACCAAAGGCCCGGAATGAAAGGTTCTAGTCGAGTAGGCATGTCGCGAGTCTTCAGAAGATTCCATAACAGGAGTTTGCCTAGGTGGTTCAATTCGAAATCCAGAAGCAGAATCTTCCTTGCTGGGGTTGAACATCTCGCTTCTGCTTCTGGTGTTTGCTTGGGCTTGTCGTTTCTGAAATCGAACACATTAATGCATCATGATAAGACAAACACATATGCATCTCCATGTTAAAGATGAACGATGCAATATATTCAGGAAAACATCAACAAGTGCGGTATATTACCTGTAAAGATGACACTAATTCCGCATTTGCATCAGGGGCAGGGACAGCTCTGGACTCTCTACTTCGCCTTTCAGGGTCATGCTTATGATGCTTTCCTCCAGTAGCACCTTGCCTGGAAAAATGTGTGTATGATATACATAAAGTAAAAGATAGTCCAGTTTAATGCATCAACCACACAAAACTTAAATTTGTAGCATCTACAAAAACAAGGGAAGATATTCCCTACACGCAGAATGGATCTTGTGAAATAGAGGCTGTATGTGATCATATGCTGGCAAAACACAATGTTCATAACCAGCTGAAACAGATGAGTTCTATGGATTATTGAAAAGATATGTGTTGCGCTACATGATCTATTGAAAATGTTTAAGAAATTCAACCCTAGGGAACAACAAAGAACATGGTCCCATTCAGAAGTTATGTTGGTTTACAGATGAAAAAACAAATGGCAGCTAGGTTGTGTGTACCTCTGAAGTTCCTCTTGTCGTCGTTTTGCATCAAACTCTTTGCTCGGGGGATACCTTGGCAAGCTTGAAGGATTGCAAGCATATGGCTTTGTTGTAAAGAACTACAAAACAAAACAGCAAGAAGAATGAAGTAGAACAAAACTGCCACTTTTAGTGTTTGGACATATCAATTCATAATAAAAGGATAAAACTTTTGAGACGGCTTCTGAAAACTTTTAGTTGATTTTGGGCCAGTTTGTAGTTTGTACATCATACTGTATATACTCCCTCCGTTCACTTTTATAGGTCGTTCTAGCTCTGGGCACGGGAATTAAGGAAAAGTGAAAAAGTATGGTACGCAGAAAACGAAGAGGAAAGAGATAGAGACAGAGATTTATTAGAAAGAGAGAAAGTGTATTGGAAAGAGAGAAAGGTGTATTGGGAAGTGAGAATGACATATATTGAGGAACAAATTTTGAATGCTAGAATGACTTATATTTGTGAACGGAGGGAGTACTATATAACATGCTTGAAACAGAAGACATCAATGAGAAGCGCTAGTGTTTTCTTTTCATGATTGCTGTATACTATAGACTGGAAACACATGGAAAATTCAGTTTTGCTACATTAGGAAGCCAAACGCTAGAATCTTTGCAGGATAGCAGATAAATTATGAATTGAAATGACGCATGCTAATTTTTGAGATAACAAGACAAAAAGGTCCTTTGTGGCAGAAGAAACATTCAGGATGGAAATTGAATACCTCACTTTGAAGTGCAGACGATGAAGTTCCACGATCTGCTGGGTCTACTGAAAGAAGAACATCTACTAATCCGAGAGCTGGAGAAGGAAAATCTTTGAATGTTTCAGATACACGCCTCGCATATGGGTGTTGTGGTTTGAAAATGGTTGCATGAGGAAGTTTAGATTTTGTCCAATAGTCCTCTGATGGTGAACCACAAAGTTTAAATATTTTATGTAACTGCTCAACCTGGAAAAATGGCAAAGTTTGGCAACTTAGTATTGTGACGAAATATGACTGTTGAGGAGACTTTCCTTAAAATATTTACTTTGAATAACACAGGAGCTGATAGCATACCTCTGTTCTACCAGGCATGATAGGCTTGCCAGCGTATAGCTCAGCAAGAATGCAGCCAGTACTCCAGAGATCTACAGCAACACCATAATTAGTGGCACCAAGCAAAAGCTCAGGTGGCCTATACCAAAGGGTGACAACACGACTAGTCAAAGGGTGTCGTTGTTCAGGATCAAAAAAACTTGCTAACCCAAAATCTGCAATCTTTAACATGCCCCTGTTGTCAATCAAGAGATTGGAACCCTTTATGTCACGGTGTAAAATATGACGATTATGACAGTGCTCAAGACCACGGAGGAGCTGTTGCATGTAACACTTCACCTGCATAATAATGGTGCTTATAGTTAGTATGTTCTGACCACAGTTCAAGCAAATTAGCACGCAAGATGAATACTGTTTTCTCTGCCTGGTTTATGTTTAACGAGGTGGGCAAGAACTTCTGTAAATTTCATACTTTTGAGGAAGAGCTAAAATGGCCCTCTTCCACTACGGACCATCAGTCAATGATGTAAACTTTTCTTTCAGGGAAACTAAGATATTAAAGGTTCAGGGAGACTGAGATATAAAGGATGCATAATAAGACAGAAAAGTAGAAGAAATGCTGATGGGCGGATAAACTATGGACTGCCACATGTTGTAGTCACCTGAGATTCAGTGAATTTTACTCCAGGGAAAGAAGCTAGTCCAGCTAGATCATGCTCCATGTACTCGAAAACAAGATATAAGCTGCAGGACATCCTTGATGTTACGAGCCCCTCTAGCTTGATGACATTGGGATGATCAAGACGCCGCAGAATGAGAATTTCCCTAGCCATAAATTTCACACTCTCAGGTTCCAAATTATCAAACCGAACCTTCTTCAACGCAACAATCTTCTCCTTTTCAAGATCACGAGCTCGGTAAACATTACTGTATGTTCCCTGACCAATCTGAATAAAGAAAGAACAATAATTTAGAATAACATTCTGATAGTCCATCAAAGTGCAAACAACTACTGATGCAAAGCTTCATGGTTGGCACTACCCATACCCATCGAATTACAGGGTTGTATCAACAGCTCACTGCAAACCTAATTTTTAAAATGGCTTCAAGTATTTTTTTTCAATAAAAAATCAGTTCCTCCCATTCGTAGTCCAAAGTGACAAACTCAGAAAATAGAACAGTCCACTTTCATCTTACCCATAACCGTTAGCTATTGCTGACTACAGCAAATCTGACCCCCATATTCCGAGTAAAAAGATCAAATCCTACTCAGATGAAACCAAAGCTTGCTACAATGCTTATTCCTAGGTTCCAAGGTCCACCAAAACTAACAAAATATCTAAAAGAAAGAAAACGCCACTGCATTCTCTCATCTGACATAAAAGGCGACCCCCACTGATAACCGAATTTTACTATTTCTTGTTGTCCCCATCTACCAAGCATCAATTAGAGCCAACCACAGGAATGAATGGAAAGATCTCGGGATATTAATTGTTTCTTTATAGCAAGAAATACCAGATAAAAAGTTAGATTTCACGATTTGCTGTACAGTTTAACTGCTCTCTTTCCCCTCTCAAGTTCCTGCCATCACTAGAGCAGGGGGATACGGCGAGAAACAAATCAGCTTATATTTTCGTCAATCAAGTGCAAAAATCCCAATAAATCACCAAAAATTTCAACATAGCTGTGCTAATTCAGACCGTTCTGAGGTTCCTCCAGCGCACGGCCAAGAAACCAGAGCAAAATATGGAAAGAGAAAAAAAAAAACTAGCAGGGGCTGAGCAGCGAACGCGGCCAAACCTTGTCGAGCTTCTCGAACGACTCGGCGCGGCGCGGCACCCATCCGCGCACGGCCTCCGGCGCGACGGCGACGAGCCACGGCGGCCACCCCGCCGCCACCTGCTCTCCCTCCAGCGTCCTCGGCACCGGGCTCCTGACCTGGCACGCGGCCGCCATCGCCATCATCGCCCGCCTCCTCTCCAGCACCTCCTCCCTCCGGCTCCCCGCCCTGGCATGCTGCACTTGCTGCTGCTGCTTGCGCGCCTCCTCCTCCCTCCTCACCGCCGCCACTCCCGCCGTCGAGAGCTTCGACGCCGACGGAGGCGTCGTCTGGCACCGGCCGTCGTCGACGACAGACGGGCGGCCGCAGACGCACCCCATGGTGCCTCTGCAGCGACTGGCTCCGGCGGAGAGGGGAACTGACTGGTTGTCTGTCTCAGCTCGGCCTGCGCCGGCACCGGGGAAGGAGTGGATCTTTGGGCGAAGGCTCCGTTCGGGTGAGCTAGGGTTAGGAGCGGTGGCGAGTGGCGGCTGTGGCGGGGAAGGAGGAGGGGTGGGAAACCGTGGCGCGGGGGAACCGGAAGGGCAGCAGCAGCCAGCAGCAACGGCTCCCGCAGGAGAAGGCCGCCGAGAGGAGGCGTTAGGCTGTAAATTATGTTTCTGCGAGGGTGTCCATGTAGTTTGGTTTAACCTGAGGTATTTTTATTTTTTTTGTACGTGAGGACCCTGCAATGGACATAAAGAAAACGGGGAATTTGAATGGAGTATTGTTTTTGGAAAACAATGAAAAATGAGCTTCTTCGATGAACAAGAGTCAAAACAAAAATCTCATAAGTTACCGAATATACACAGCATTCTACCGTCATTTTTCAGTGCTGAAACGCTTGCGGTGCTCTGTACTAATGTCTTCAGGAGGAAGCTAAAAACCGAATAAGCGAATTTTCGCAGGGCGTGTGCGCATATATCCTTTACCGAAGCTGTTCGGCGCAGCGTATGTCTGTGTGCCCAGAGCAGTTTTCCACACTACTCACTCCAACTCGTCGTACCCGCCTGTCAACACACACTAACAAGCACGTCTGTCAACGTAACCCCACGTGTCAGTGAACAGCCAGACCGCCGAGGGGTATCCTTTCCCGTCCGGCTCCCGGAGACCGACGCCGGCCGTTAGACTGTGCACCGCGCTCCTAAGCGCCAACGGGATCGCGCAGGCTGCAGCAGGCGTCTGCGCTCCGCGGCCCACCGAGCGCGTACACGGGAGAGGATCCTGATGTTCACGATCGGCTGACGTAAGGGTCCCACCGACCGGTGCGTGTGAATTTTGGCGGGTAACTGGCGTCGTTTCCCGGTTGCTCTCGGGGCGGAGAGAGAAAGTTTTACGCTCAAGTGCTCAACTGACTCCACGATTCTCAACTGGCCGATGGAGCGACAACTTGAAGTTTTTTTTTAAGCCTCTTCTACGGAATATAATTGTAGTATCTGGTACTTAAAGCTTGTTGAACCGTAGAAATTTGACATTGTATTCTGCTACCCTATATAAGAGCAAACACAAGCGTAAATAATGTGAGTATTTGCTTGGTTTTATCATTAAAAATGAGTTTTAGTTTAAAAATAAACTAAAGTTGTTGAGAGGCCATAGAAATACTGAATTCGTGGCTAATGACACACATTAATCGAAAGAAGCAATCATCAGAGACCGTACAGGTTACAGGATCCAGGCTTCTTCGCGCATCCTCTTATCAGAGTGCTCCTATAATATTACCGACCCCTAACATGGGTCCAAATCATGCCCAATCAGCAGACAATGCATGCACGGACAACCACTTGTCTACGATACTCTGATTAGAGTAACAATATATCGAGATACTATCATCTCGTCTCGACCGCTAGTGCCAGCAGCAGCTGTTCATCAGATCAGATCAGATCAGCTCAAATGAAATTGAACAGATCAAAATATGTAGTACGCATACACGTAGAGCTTAGCCCCAAAACAGTGCATGCGGCACTATGAACTTGTACGCTGCTCCCGCTCCAAATACGCGCGACGGCGATCACGCCCACAAGTCTTCTAGAGGTGTGATTGCGCACAGACAAGCCGCTAGCAGCCAGGTAGCGGCGCACATGGCGATGGCGGCCGCCGAGCCGGCCGGATTGGATCTGGCTGTCGAGTTCCAACCACCGGACGGCCGGAGGAGGCGCTGCTGGTTGGCCGGTGGCCCTCGTTTCTCACTCGCTCGCCCCTGTTCGCAACACGTGTGATTAATGCTGCCGATCGATCGAACAACCTCCACTCTCTCATCAGTTGCGAGCGCCATTTGAGCAGTTTGCACCGATGCCAATTCCCATCCGAATGTACAGGCTCTGGTTTGATGGTTTGTTCTAGACGATGATAGCACTTGTTTAGGCAGTTTAATTAGCTGCTTGCGCTTTGCAGTCATCCTCCTTGACATTTGTTTAAGCTGTTGGTGGTACTTCTAACAAATCCGACGGGGCGGCAGGAACAAGAAAAGGTGGAGAAGAGACAAGAACGAATCAGAGGTCTCGTCTCAGACGGAGCAGATGCTGCAGTAGACACTGTGGCGGAGGAGGCGACGTCCAGCGTCAAACTGTGCGCCGGACCTTAAAAAAAGCTGCCCTCTTTCGCCGTCTAGCTCGTCAGCTCGATGATTCCTCTCTCTGTCTCGTGTGTGCGAGAGAGCAGGGAAGGACTACCCTTTTACTGTAGGTGCGTGCGTACAGTATCGGTGAGAATTACAAATGGTAGTGCATGTAGCTAGAGAGACACAGGCGTAGTACAAGTGCGTTCACATCCTTTGCAAGTAATGCTTAATCTGACATATTTTTTTAATTATTGTTGCAGTTGATTTTTAACTTTAATTTTGATGATTCGTTTTATTAAAAATTTTTAATAAATATTATATATTTTGTTATGATTTAATTTATTATTAGAGGTATTTGAATTACAACTTAAAATTTTTCACATTTGAACTAATTTTTTAAATAAAATAAATAATCAAAGTTAAAATTAAAATTAAAAATCAACGACGACATCAATTTAAAAATAGAGGGAGTATGCGTCCAAGCTCCAATGTCAATGATTGTTAATACATGTTATTAATTGCAGATGATTGAAACACACTACAAGTGCACCCGGTAATTCAGGAGTAGGAGTATTTGTAGTAGACCGAGGGTGGCTATTCTATGCACGCAGCAATCAGCATCCTAGTAGTACTAGGATTTTCCCTCTTGCGCGGCCGAGACAGCTAGCAAGGGCTGCGGGGCAGGCCGCCGAACAGTGCGCTTCTCTGTGTGCGCCTGACTGGGCTAAGCAAAAAAGGGAAATGTCCATTTGGGCTGGTTTACGTTAGGCCCAAAATCTTACCAGGCCGAAAAAGAAAACATAAAGCACAATTTTTGCTGGCCCAGAAAGGTTGGTTTTGCGAGAAGAGAGGCGAAGATGGCAAAGCCGCCGACGGGATGGATCGGACTAAAAGCAAAGGAAAGAATCAGGTCCTCCCTGAAGGCATTAACTAAGCTGATGATCAGTGATCGGCTTGACCGTTCGATCTCGTTGCTCGCGGGCTTATTTGCCTGGCTCTCATCCGCCCCTGACGAAATCGATCAACCTAGCCAGCTAATAATTAAATTAATCCTACGAATCGAAACAGTTTCTACTACCATGTGCACATAACAAGTAGTAAAAGCTACGGATGATACATCAAAGTTCTGTCCTACTGGTAGTTGACTATTGTTGCAATCTGATTTTCACTGCAGTAACATCTCCTTCCCTCTAAACAATGAAGAGCACGATCCTGTGCTGTGCCACGCTGCGTCGATCAATGCACGAAAAGGCGCAGCCATTAACCCTACACGGCTTGACGCTTTGCCGCGCGCGCGCAACCCTCGGTTGAGGTCTCGTGATTTGGTCTTACCTGGGTCCCGGAAATTATGCGGTCCTTGTTTCAATCGATCTTGTTAGGGTTTTGTTGGTGCGCGCTGAATTGAATGGTTGCCGATCAATGCAGGTGTTGTATCGTTGATAGGAAGCCTTGCAATGCCCCTGGTCATCGATCGTCTCAAAAAAAAAAACGATTGTTTGGGGTCAACAGCCTCTCAGGAGAGGAGAAATATTTGTGGATCTCTACGTCAATTACCGTGTCTGAACAATCTTTCCTCAACCTTGCTCATCTGCCTGACGAGTGAACAGTGAGCCGCAGCAAGGGCGGTGGATCGATGCCAACGTATGGGTCATGGGGTGAATGTAATGGTCACGGAACGGCAAGCTCGCATGCATGCGCTCGTGCCGGGCTGCCAAGGGCAAGGCCACACCAGGCGCCGTTGAGTTTGAGTTGACTACGCGGTTAACCACAGCGCGCCGGGCGGTAGGGCATGGCCACGTACTGCAGGCAACCAGCCGGCCATCCAGGCTAAGCTGCCCCTGCGGACCTGCGGTCATGGTCTTCATGGGCCTCTCACCTCTGGCCTCTACTGTGGGATTGACCTCTGGCCGTTCGCGCGTCGCTTTTCCACTACTTGGTTTTTTTTCTTCCTTGAGAGAGAACCTCTCTGCGAGTATCTGCTGCTCATACCGCGAGCGAGCTACCCCCTTCCCCGTCTCCCGCCTCTCGCGCGCGACACAACCACCATTGCACCGGATATCTCTCTCGATCAAAGGATTGAGCGAGCTCTGAATCGCCTCATCACCCATCGTCAATCGATCGTCCGTCCTCACGTGGTCCGGTCAGGTGCTTGTTTGCATACACCGTCAACACCGGCGTACGGCAATGAGCGAGGCGAGCAGCTCGGACGCCTCCTCCACGTCCACGTCCTCATCTTCTCGCGCGGCGCCCTCCGACGCCACCAGGAAGCGCCCGCGCCCGCAGGACGACGACGCCGGCCCGTCCCCGCAGGGCCCCGTCCCGGCGTACCGCGGCGTGCGGATGCGGGCGTGGGGGAAGTGGGTGTCGGAGATCCGGGAGCCGCGGAAGAAGTCGCGCATCTGGCTCGGCACCTTCCCGCTCCCGGAGATGGCCGCGCGCGCGCACGACGTCGCCGCGCTCAGCGTCAAGGGCGCGCGCGCCGTGCTCAACTTCCCCGACCTCGCAGGCGTCCTGCCGCGCCCGGCGTCCCTCGCGCCGCGCGACGTCCAGGCGGCCGCCGCGCTCATGCCGCAGCGGATGAAGCAGGCGTGTGGATCCTCTTATCTCGCCGCGCCGCCGGCCGCGAGTTCCGCTGCTGTGGCTGACGGCCAACGGCCGCGTGCTTATTCTTGCGACGAGCAGGAACCGAGCAACCAGCCGGGACAGGGGGAGGTGGCTCAGCTGGTGTTCGACGAGCTGGCGCCGCTTTGGGTGGAGGAGGTGGTGGAATTCGGTCCGTCGACTGAGCACCAATGGACGCCTTACGATGGGCTTGATGCAAACGGCTTCCAGCCTCTACCGTGGGAGTATTAGTCTTGTACATGCATGAGCTTGTTTCTCCTTAACATTTTTTTTATGCCGGTGTTTTTTTTCTTGGTTTGTGTGGTTGAATGCGCTTTTTTAACTTTTCATTTCATTTTGAGTTGATTTTGTAGTTGTCAAATTAGCTATGTCAATGTGAGATCGATGTAAAAAATTGATGTGAGTTTCATGATGATCACATATTGTTATACTATGGAATTCAGTGGTGAAAATGATGCTAGCAGACTCACGGGGTATAACATTTGGCTTTGGCAATGCCTTGGAGTTCTCTTCATGTTAGCGCTACCCATCCATCAAGCACTATTCATATCATTCAAATTCGTGAAAATGACATCACATAATGGAAATTAATCTTCTTGCGGTTTTCCTGAACATATACATATATGTGTTATTTTCACACTCAACTGCATCTATTATTTCAGGTGGTATAAAAAGAAACCAGTCACTATATATCTTACACGTGGATAGCTTCAATGTAGCTATTTTCATCATAGATGTTTAAATGGTTTGGTCTAGTAGCTTGAACGTTTCCCTTAAACCATAGGAGTCTCTCTTCTCCAACAGATTTGTAATGATACCTATCGTTTTATGCAGTATAAATAGCGTTGACTTTATCCATTTTTTCTTTTGACACGATCCTACACATGACTCATCGAACACCTGGCAATCGTTGAAGTTGTTGGTGGATGTGCCAATTTTTACACAGTGTTTTTTTTATTTCAGTTTCAAGAAAATAGTACTGCTGGGCATTTCATTTCTTTCCAATCTTCAGAACTTTATTGTGCCTGAGTATCATCTACACTGCGCTAAAACCATATCGGCCATATTTTTGTCTAATTTTAATCAGGAGATGAAAACCATTAGAACATAAAAGGGCCAACTAAACCTAGTATAAGCAAACCAGGAAGTGCAATGGAATAACTGATTCTTTCTGGTCGGATCCTGAACCTGGCACAACTGATTCCTATATCAGTCCGCACAGCTCAGAGATCTGAAGGAGATTTGGTGAATGAACGCATTGCACCGAAAATGATATAGTAAAATGTAAAAGAGCCCATCTGGACGGGTTCATTGGCGCCACGAATGAGAATCGGGTGCGTGCACTCCGCGGAGCTGGAAGCACCATAATTGAGGTGATGTAAACTAGCTGTCTGAATATTTTGGTCGCCTGTACGCGCGGGGCGCATCTGACGGCCAGATGGGTGAAACGGTTTCAATGCCGCTGCTCGATCACTCAGATCGTGGTCAGGTGGTAGGGTCGCCTACAACCGCGCGTCGTCTTGCGTTGCATTCGCAGCTCCAGCCTTCGCCGGCGATGGCCGTGGCCCGTGTTCGCCGCCGTAAACGCAACGCCGTTGATCGAGCCGCAGGATTTTCGCAGTCGTCCTTCGAACAAACCCAGTCTGAAATGCGCCGTCGCTTCTGATTGTAAGGACAGTCGTCTTCGCCGGCGGCCAAGCGCGTCTTCTCCTGTCGATCGACAGTCGACAGAGAAACATCATTCGCGTAGTTAAAGCACAGTTTCGACCTAGCAGTGTATCCAAGCTGGCCAAACACCTGTCTGGCCGTGCCATACTGTTCATGGCCATTCAAACTTGCTACTGCATCGTTCAAAGACCCTGCATAAGTTTGACGGAAAAACTGCCATCCCCTGCACACGCGTGTGAAGTGGCGGCAGATTATGTACAAAGAAGAAATCATCAAGATACTGTGCATGAGTGCCACTACTTCCCAATTACATGCACCACAATAATGTTTGTCCCTCTTAGAAACCATAAATATATGATATCCTGCACTAAAATAGTAGCACAAAAAGTTATGTTTTACTATGATTCTTGGATGATCAAATAGTGTATGTATGTGTTGTTTCTATTTTGTGGATCAATCAAAAACTGCAAGCTATACACGTGTTATGAGGAAGCAGAGTCCAATTCCACCTACAGCGAAGGTGATACTTGAAAGATTTCCCTTCTCAAATACTGCAAGCATATTCTCTTTTTTTCCTAGACATGAAAGACATTATTGTTTTTAAATAACTAACAAATAGTGGGACGATAATGTTAGTATAGCACTCGTGCAAGATAATTATAAGATGCGCTCATATAATTTCTATAGGGCGGTATCCTCATCAATTTTTTTATACATAATGATTCATGACTGAGTCAATGTTAAAGTTGGTGCAGACAGGTGTTCTCACAGGCCGCATTTTCCTTGGCTCATGAAGAATGTCAATGTTATACAAATTATACTCTGATTTAATTTTGAAAAGGTTTCTTCAGGGGGATTTGAACTTGATTGGTATACTTCATTGCAAAGCTTTGACCTGCTCCAGCTCTCGATGAGGGAAAAAACTTAATTATTTTTTGCTTTACATTTTTTTAGTAGTACATTTTTTTCATTTTTATTTTGTTGTCCTGAGGACAAGAAAAGTGTTTGTTTAGACTGGTATTTGCAGAAGATTCAGCAATTAGTTTCCTTTTCAAATACAAACTCTGTGACTGTCTATTTTTAATATAGAAGGTCATGCAGATTTGAGGTAAACTAAAATGGCTAGGTCCCAATCAAGCCGTAATCACCATCAGACAAACGTGATCATAGTACAGAAAAAAATATCTAGTAGGCACAACGGCAATTTCTTGATTTATGAACTCTGAAGTCTTAGCACGTTGATTGGGAGCTGCCATTTTCTGTTCTGGTGGAAGTTCCGTGTCCTACAAACTCTTCAATACTAGGTGCTTACGAATAATTTAAACATACATTTTCCTCAGACGGTACTAAAAACAGGGGTTTAAGTACGTTCTCAAATTGTTTCCACATGTTTAAAAAATCGCAAGATTCAATTCATTGGCAATGAGACAAATTAAATACATTGGTTCTAGCATTCTGTAAGCAGCTACAGTATGTGCAGGACACCTAAACTAGAGATGGGAAAACATTCCAGCTTGTTTTTTTTTTCTGTCTTTGACTATCATGTTCTGTACAGCTGGTAGTTATTCGTGGACACAAAGGCTACCAGCTGTGGGAGGTTTGCAAAAGGAAATAAAAGAACAGTTTTGTTAATATGCCCTTAACTAACCTGCAGCCTGCATGGCCATAATAGTGTTAATTAGTTACTTGGTTTGACCCAACCATGCTAATTATCTCAAAGATCACTTGTAATTGTGTACTCCGTCCATGCAGACTGCTTCGCCTGTCTCGTCTCTCACCATTGGCAAGTACAATTTCAGCTACTCTTTTGTTAAATATTTTGTACTTTCTTAATGTCTTGAGAACGTTTGTGACAGCAAGTCAATCCTGAGCTTAACGCAAAAGGTCAAAGCCTGTTTATTCTGCAAATTTTTTCCTGCAAGATACATCGAACATCAGAACTAACGATACGGTCATCTATCCTTCCATGAGGGAAACTATAAGCTATTTTAAGCTCAGGATTCTTCAATAACGATAAATAACAACTCATGTCATCGACTATCGTTGATTCTAAATAGCTTTCTCCTCTACCTGAGACAAAAGCTCGATCTGTTATCATCAGCAGAAATATTAAAGTGAAAGACACGGTTTAAAAAGGTTGTTGGACTAATACGCTTGAACCCGTAGAACTTTCTTTCATTATCGACTTGCACCATCATCATCATCGTCATCGTCGTCGTCGTCGTCGTCGTCTGCATTAGTACTTCATTTGACTCATGACCGGATCAATTAAAAGTTGGCGCCGAGGGATGTCGGACAGGTGGTGCCACCAGCAGCGCTTTCGTTGGCGCATGAAGAAGAATGTCAAGGTTTATGTGCAACACACCATAACTTGCCGGCTTCCTGATTAAACTATCTGTCGATGAGTCAAACAAACCAACCATTCGTGGCAGGTTCGCAAAAACAATTTGCGTTGACATTTGTGTATTCTAGACTTCATCTGTCCAAACAACGTGCTGGCACTCAGAGTTGGCGGCTTTGTTGAACGTACTCGAAATTGTTTCAGTTCAAATGAAAACGTTGGCAACCGAGAGATTATAGTACATTTTTAGCCTGAAGGTGATTGTACTACTGATGCTAGTTAGGGAGCTGCCTTGACTCATCCACGTTGGTGATGTATCTCAAATATACTCGTATGCTCGGTCCCTCGCAACTTGTTCCATTGACCAATTTTCTGTCTGAATGTCTCTGCAAGCTTCCCACGAGCTGACAAAACGAGAAGGTCAGCCTCGAACCCTGTTCCTCAATGCGGCATCGATCAAACGCCTGCTAGTCCGGAGGCAACCACACTGATCTCCAGATGGATTTGCTAGGGCACGTTTAGGCCTGTTAATGGGGAGAACCCACCCCATAATTATATTTGTATATTTTCTAAACTCAATCTCACCTTTAAAAAATTAAAGATTCCACCCAACCCATCCCAACGCTAGCTAATTTGAACTCAATTCCACCTAATCAGTGAATAAAATATGCAGAACTACATATTAGCAACTAGAAGTCTAGAACTTTTAAGGAAATGAAAAAAACGACACAATTATATTAGCAAGCAAAAAAATCTGTTTTAACTCACATTTACTTGGACCCAACCCGACTTAACCCGCCTACTTTCTAAACCCGTGTCAACCCATGCAAAACAATTCGTTTGTAAACCCAACTCAAAAACTCTGTTTTAACCCAACCTCATTTGCAGGGCTAGGCACGTTACAGGTCTGTGGTTTGATGGTTCTCTCTGCTACCTAGCTTACCAGCGCATAAATTCTAGTAATAGTACTTGATCTTTTGCTGAAGGTGCTTCCGTGTGCAGATTTCATTTCGGTGCAGAACTTATCAAAGCTGCAGACTGCAGCAGAGCTGCGAACCGCCCTGTGGCTTCATACCGGCGCTATACTAATACTCTGCTGCTCTCTGAAGGTTCGCTCCAGTCTAAATAGCGCTATGATTTGCAGGTTGCACTGGATTTCATAACTTGAAACTGTTTCAGAAGAAACCATTCTCTGAATGTCAGAACACAGTCATCAAAATCATGCTTGTGGAGTGAAACACTGAACCATTTCAGATCTCTTTTTCTCCTCGTGACGTCGTGCTGGCATTCCTTGCCACACGATGACGCATGCACCTAGTGATAGTGAATCTGTACACTCTTCTGACTGGGTTGTGCTTTGCTATCAGGTTATGCCACGGCCCACCTTGTGGCCTATCCCAACAAACCATGCGTAGTCCATGACGCTGCGGCCCATACCGTGCTCACCCTCGACCTATATCTGGTCTGGCCTGTGGGCTGTCCGAAACAATGAACTAATAATCAGTAATTTAATCAAACAGACCTTATTTGCGACTGATTTAATCAAACGGTCAGTAATTTAATCTGTTGTTTTATACTCACCAGATAGTACAGCTAGCAGTATTTTGAGGTTAAGGGTAATATCATAAAAATTAGAGCTTAAAATAATAATTATATCTTTTTTACAGTCATATTAATCTGATTAATCGCTAATATCATAGTCTAGTGAATAATTTATTCTGTTTACTCGTCAGGTAATTTTGTTAATTAATACTTCAGTTCTAAATTACCCCTAAATTAAGTATTGGCCAGTAATTTTGAGAGAATACCGGTCATTATTTTGGACGGTGAAAGAGCTCGCCGGACACATACACTTCTCTAGTCTGAAGCCCTGCAGTCAAATAACCTTTGCTTAGAGCGAGTTTAGGTTCACAAGGCAATGTAGCCATTCTGATGGCACAGGGTACAAGTTCAAACTGTCCCATATCTATTCATCGTCATCTGTGCGATAGGAAGAACTTAAATATGAATCTTGAAATGAAGTCCGAGTTATTCACATGTATATATAAATACATTTTATATATTCATTCATCTCTTCCTGAGGAATATTTAATATAGTGAAGATGACACACACACACACACACGTAGGTTCAAGCATAAAAACTAAAGACTAAACTTTTGCACCGAAAACAATACGAAGATGACCGCCAACAGCGTCTGTATTAGGGCACCACATGCACGTTCCCTGCTGTTATCACATGAGCATCTACCGTCTGGAGGCTGCACCCAATCGATCGATCATCTGCACCGGTCCCTCTCCCTTGGCAGGTGCCTTCACCACTTCGGCCAGGAACCACGGGTCGCAGCTTGCGGACCTAGCGAGCACAGCCGCCCTGGACGCCGCCGCGGCCGCCTCGCCGCCCCGGCGCTCCTGGCACGACGCGGCCCTGCGGTCGAAGCTCCGGCGCGCGATGCGGCGCATGGAGCCGGCCAGGGACAGCGTCGGGTTGAGCCTCGTGGTCGCGTTGAAGTCCCTGCACTCGGCCTTGTGGGACACCAGCGCCGCCGCAACGTCGCCGGCCGGGTCGCGGCGCACCGTCTCCTTCACCGCCTCCGCGCACAGCCCGCACAGCCAGTCGCCGCAGAAGGACGCGCGGACGCCGCGGATGTACGCCGCCGTGCAGTCCTCCGCCACGCCGCAGCACGCGCACCGGACGGTCTCGACTACTGCCTGCTGCTGCTGATCGGAGGCTTCGTCGGGCGCCCGTGGTGGATTGTTGCTCGTGCTTATGGTGACCAGTTTCTCCAGCTTGTGAGAAATTTCTGAGCAGGCTCGTCGCAGGTCTTGGCTGTCCATCTGAAATACAAATTACGACTCGGTTAAAATAAGTCATTGGACACAAAATTCTCTAAAGTATGCCTCTTATTACCATTTTCCTATCATAATTCCCAACTACTGTATATCAGTGGTCCACATTTTAGAGAAAA
>BCLG01001051.1:94414-133307 GCA_001602295.1 Zoysia matrella | reverse complement strand
TGACACGGCGCGACCGCGCGGGGATTCCCTCGGCGCCGTGAAAGCGCGGCGCCAGGACCCGGGTGTGGGGCGGGCGCGGCGCGTACGTACGTCCTCGCACGGTTCGCAGCGCCGAGTCGCGCGTGGCCGCTGTCCTCCGGCGCGCAGCGTCGGCTCCCATCGCGGGGTCGTCGGGCCGTGTTGCTCGCAGGGGAACTCGCACGTACGTCGCGGGAAAAAGGCCGTGCACCGCCAGTCCGTTGGGCGGGCACGTACGTCGCGGGAATAAGGCTGTGCACCGCCAGTCCGTTGAGCGTACGCTATTTTGAACATAATTTTGTTGCCTATAAAATTTATGCTTTTTATGTTTAGAAACAGTGTACTTTTAAATTAATATACATACAAATAAAAATTATATTGGTGTATTTTAGATGAGATAAGATGATCATCTTACACTTTACTTAATACAGTTAGTGCTCTAAACTAACGAAAAGGTTAAAAAAAAGCAAAAATCTAATTCGGTTCCCAAAAGAAAATTCAAAACAAATAGGGTCAAGAAAATATGCATTTATTATTTTAAGACCAAATAAAAAATTTTCTCATATATCTAACAAAGGGTACCTTCGTATGTTGAACAATAATATGGAATAACAAGAATTAGGGATGAGTTTTGACTCACAACACAAGTTTGAGAGTTTGGTGATGAAATTGAGCTTTGGTTAGAAGATATGGGACACAGTCCACTTCGTAATAACTAAACATCGCTACTCATGCTTGAACCACTGTCACACTTTCATACTCATAGTATTCGGCTGTAGGAGCTCCCTGAGCTCGCAGAAGATGGCTCACACTGTCACACAGGTTCTGCAAGCATAAGTACCGACATGTGCAAAACCAACAGGGAATGAGAGGGATGCTGCATGAGTCGCATCCCATCTTACTCGCAGGGGCCACCTCCACCATATTTCTAATTCTATGCGCGTATCCCCGGATCGAGGGCCAACGCGCTGCCATACATGCTTGCGCACATATCAAAACTTCAAAGCTCCATTAACAATTCCTGAAGCGATAGCTGCTGCATCTCATACACGAACACACACCAAAAAGTTCACTAAACAATCTCATATGCAAGCTGCATCTCCATCTCCATCGCCATGGACCTTGTTAATTAGTGCCGGGACCGCCACTGCTAACTGGTCCCCGGGCGTCAGGCGCCTCAGGTATTGGCGCTGCTCCTACTTCGAAGAGGTTGTCGGCGGTGAGCAGCGTGGCAGCAGCATCTCCCTGCTTAGTCTATTTAACAACGCAGAAAGAAGGCTACATCTTTGGGACAAAGCCAGCTGTAGCTGGAAGGTTTGCTGGAATCAGACCACGACCCATGCAACATGCACAACACACCTTGCCTGCAAAATTTACGTGCATGTGGCTGCATGGGAACTTGAATTGCATCTAAACTTGTTTGTACTACTACTCCAATTTGCAGCTCCGTGAGCTAGCTGCCATTGGTGTGTACTAGTGTGTAGTCCATGAGTATCTGTCGGACATGCATCAAGCATAGTAGCTTGGGGTATAGTCAAACCTCTGAACTCATATAAAGGCGAAAAACTGTACGAATTCGCATGATTTCCACCAGCTTTCTCCTCGTTTCTTACTTTGCTTGAGAAAATGGTTGTTGTTTGTGGTCCATGTAAGCTCCGTAGAAAAGGTGAGGGGACAAACTGCTGCCCAAGAATCTTATCCGCTGGCCGAAGGTATCACGAGAGCATATGATGATGTTGGCATTAGTTATTGCTAAGTAGCAGCGATAAACCGATTCTCAGCAACTTGTTATGAGTTAGTATGACCACAACCTAATTAGTAGTAACGTATATGCTGACATTTAAGTTTGTGCTTTTATACTTCAAGTTGGTTATCCGGCTAGCCGTAAAAAAAATCTAGCTAGTATTACGTTGCGTTATTGACATAGTAGAACAGAAAGAAAAAAAATCACATGACACCGCGGGGAGATGCTTGCATGATTGCAGAGATCCCATCACCGTCAGACGTTAGGACTATTTCAGGCACGCACATTTCAGGCATATGGAATCTTATGTTTAATCAGAGGCCCGCGGGTCGATCATACGTCGACAGTGACTGAATGAACCTGCATGCATTATGAAAAGCGAGAGCAAAGGGATATCGGATCGATCTACTACGACGAAGAGATCTACTCACTGCTAGTATCTTCCTGCTTTGTCTGTTTTACTCGACAAAATCTCGTCTACTCTTTGATCCACCGATTTGATTCCGTCTCTGATGAAACACCGCGTATGCTAGCAGGTGGATGTTCCTTGTCATCGCTCTCGTCTAGTCAGCAGTCAGCAAATGCTGCAAACTCTGCAGAAATTTCTGATTCCTACAATTTCAAATACAAGAGAGCATATTGCAGCAGTCATTCAAAATACTTATTACTCGTTGTAAGAATTTTTCTAGGAAATCAAAGTCTTGCTTAGCCAATGAAAGGCTGTTTGAGAGGTCGAGGAGTTTGCTTAGAGTCATGTGCTTTTGTTGGAACTTGGTAACGAATCTAGAATTGGAAACGGCCTACCAACCAAGAAGATCTGCGTGTCCCTATATTCACCAAAACTAGGCTTAATAGGCTAATACTCATAGAGTCCAGATGGATCAGTCCGGCCTTTTGCAATCACACTTTCACTGTTCCAAACTATAGTGTCGCAGGAAAATTAAAATGCTCCCTAGCTACAAGTACAATCCAATCATAAAAAAGCATAATTTTTTTAAATTTATTAATTTTCTAAGGGCTGCTGTGACTGCTGCATGTTCTCATGACTACCGAAAGGAAAAAACATACTTTACAACGACAAAACGTCTATTTTTCCAGCATGGCCGAAATATTATTACTAGTAAGAGTACTGTTAAACTAGCTAGAAACCTTTTGAAGGGAAATATTCCAAAGAGTACGTACTAAAGCATACCAAAAGGAAACTTTAAGAGTACTAATTTAACAGCTTACATGGAAAGACGAGCAAAGAGGTTAATATATTCATCTTGGAACTGTTGTGCTTCAGGAAAGAGTTTAAAATCCGGTGAACTCAAAGCTGACAAAGGGGTGGACGACAAGGAATATTTTTCTGAAGTTTTATGCCTAGAACACGAGGAGGTGTCCATGTCACAAGCATTGAGTAAAGGCTTGTTTTCCAGCCATTGTCCAACACTACTCCATCTATCCAAAAATAAGTTTATGTTTGGGTAACATGTCATCTATCTTTGATCATTAATTTTATAGATTCAATCAACTTTAAAAATATACGACCTGTACTGAATTTAATATGAAATACTTTCATAATATCTAGATTTTATATTATTAAAGCTAATTTAATTTATAAAAATCTTCAGTCAAAGATAAGTTTGACTAAACATAAATGTAAACTTATTATGGGATAGAGGTACTCTAGCACATTGCAGTGAATCGTGAATACCCCTGCAAGCCAGTAATAAACACCAATATATTTTTTATTTTCATATGACCAATGATCCTTTTCTTTGAGAATAGTAAGACACTTGATGGTTGCTACTTTTATACAAAAAGAGATGGGCCTGTTTGATTGCTACCCTTCTCTCCCTTTCCAAATGTTGGTAAATCTTTAAAATTTGGCACATATTTGCTTTTTTACCAAATGTTTGGAGTGCTAAAGAGAATTTGGTAACGCCAATAGAATTTCTTCGCCAACGCGGGCCAGCACCGGGGCGATGAAAACGCTCGCCAACGCCACCCGTTGGCTTCCAAAGTTGGTTGGGATGACGTGGTGCCTCCTTAGTGGTGGGACAAGTTTCGAAAATATTTAGATTAAAACATTTTAAACAATTGTATCTTTTTAATGGTATATCCGATTTACAATCTGTTTTCACTGTTGGACTCTTACAATTAAATCTATAAAATAAGATCTCACTTGACTATTTTTTACTGTTAAAGATTTGTAATATTTTTTTGACCCCACATATCATACTAATACCTTTACTTAAATATTGGTATGGCTGCAATCTAAATGTTAGTTTTCTATTTGTTACTATCAATTTGGTAAGATCATGATCTAAATGCTCTTTTCTTATCAATGATTTGGAGTTGCCAACACCAAACTTTGGTATGGTTAATGTAGGATACAAACCAAACAGCCCCATCATAATAACAGCTGTGATAGCATTTTTCAATTGAAACAATAATGTGCAGTCAAAGGGTGCTAGTGATATAAGTACTGAATAACAACTGTTTTTAAAAGGAATACAAAAGGGAATCTGAAATAGGCAGTACTATTTAGGCTCCCTTTGAAACGGATGAATTTTCTTTCGTTTTTTCCTGTGAAATTGAATTGATTTCTGTGAAATTCTTGTGTTCCAAACGGAGCCTTAACTCCGCACACTAATGAATTAAATTCTGCCTTACAAAATTTTATCATCTTTTAGACAAAATTAATTGTAGTCCTCCAGTTTTTTGGCAACTAATGAATGCAAAAATCTATCAAATTAATTATTTGCCTAATGTTTTAGTATCTCAGATTTTTCCAAGCGAAGACATGGCGCAGTCCATATAGGAGCTAGCATCCCTACAGGCTATACTGACAGAAATGATGTCATCCCCTCATCTTCCACTATTTAAGACCTCCACTCTCCTTGTGTTTGGATCCATGAGCAAAATAGCACTCCTCTTCAACCAGAAGCATAGCCAACGAGTACAAGAAACCTCTTCCCCATGGGTCCCTTCCCCATGGTAGTAGAGAGATGAATATGAAGAAACATGTTCCTCTTCCCGGTGCTAGCATGCATCTCTATCCAATGTTTCCCCAAAGTTTGGTATTCGTATGGATTTACAAGCCCTTGAGTTTTTGCCTTCCAATCTCCTTGTTTCGTCTTGCAATGATCTGGATGTGGAACGAAGCTCCATTACGGGATTCCTTCCAATAGATGCTTTTCCTGTTGTTCGCATGGCGGCTGTGAGTTTTTCTTATGAAAGAGAGCTCTCTTCAGTCCACTCTGAAATGGCTGTAGGGTTTCATTAGCTGCCGTTTCATCCGTTCACCTACCAAGAACCATGGGTAGAGATGTCTTGGTAGCCGAGTGGATGGCGCGGGAGCTAAAATCAACCTCTGCGCCGTTTGTGGTTGGACTGAAGGGTGCTCCCTTTTTTGAACATCCTTGCATGAAATCATCTGCCCCCGTAGGCAATGAAATCTTTGAGTTTTCACTCTCTTCAGATTGATTCACTTATTTTGTTTGGGCTTTTTGCTTCATTTGTTTTAAAAGAATAATCGCGTGAGGTAGATTTCTCTTGTGTTCACACTTGTAATCTTTTCTTGCCTAGCTAGACGGGATCAGCCAGCAGGTCCATGACCCATATATACGTGCTTATGAGTTTATTCATGGATTCTCGTAGCAAAGCCAGCTCTTTTTCATTATTTCGATCGAAGTGTACATGTAGTTCTTTTCCGTTTGATATTTTGTCTTTGCGATGATTCGGATCTGTTTTTATGAAAATCTTTCTTCTGGACTCTGGTCCACCGTAAGTATGTTTTGTCTGGATCCTGGAGTTGGATGCTGTATCGAAGTACAAAGAATAAAAGTGCCACAATTATTTTGCTTTTTCTATATCTTGTTTGCGTCTACGGATTGTTTTATTAATCAGAAATGAAGATCGATTTCCTTTTTTTTTTCTTTTGGGACAAGGATTTTTGTGATTCATAGGAGCTTGTAATTTGTTTGTATTTAGTTGCTCTCATCTTGTAATAGTGCAGTACTACATCTTGGAGTAGTTTTGGTTGATGTATGTCCATGACTGCATGCGGCGCTGCTTCTTCCAGAGACGGCGTATGAACACCAGTGAGATTTGAGACCTTAGTCTTGCCCTTTCGTCAAAAAAGTGCTTCTTTGTTGGATTCAGCTAGATTTTAACAAAGTTGAAGGGTGCATGGTAACTTCAGATTTGGACCAATTTTCATTTCTGTACGCTGCTGTAAAACGCCAGAGAAATTTGTAATTCTTATATGGATCATATGTTGTATCATAAATATTCATATGGATTTTTTATTTTACATACTAAATCTCAGCTACAAATACCATGCAATTATCACATTCTGGATACTGAATTTTAGTGTAAAGAAAAATGTATTCTGCCCCCTTAAAGACCATTTAACTTGCGTAGTCGACAGCATGTAAGCATTTCAAACAACCATAATGTACTGCATGTACTTCATTTTTTTTCTTGACGTATTTGCACTTTCTGCCACATTTGAATTGATTCTTTCATCAGATGTTACTAGGAAATCTTAATATACTCCCAAGTACAGTAATGAGGATTGAACTCTATATATCCTTTCAGGGTAACATTGTATCGTTCAATTTTTTTGTGTTAAGAAATTAAATTGATGTGAAACCTTTATGTAATTCTGTCTTTTTGGGTTGGTCCAAGTATGTGGACTCTAATACTCTCCAAGTTATTTATTCGAATTGAATCATTCAACTGTCGTTGGTTCATGGCTTCTGAATTGATTTGGTATGTTAATAAGATTGGGACTTTGGGACTTCTATAACTTTGTACCCTATGCTTTTGCTGATTCCACTATTGCCTCTGTTGATTGTTGACGTGACATAAAGTGCACCAAACAGTACTGCATTGTTGCTTTGCGTGCGCACCTCGCTTGGCTCGATTTTCCAAGCCGTGTACCAGTTTCTACAATGTGTTTGGGAGTAGTAGTATTAGAACGGCAGGAGTTGTACGAACTAGCAGAGTATTACGCCTTCGTTCACTTTTTATATGTGGTTCTTGCTTTGGGGCCACGGAAAGAGATAAAAGAGAGATTTATTAGAAAGAGAGTGTATTAAAAAGAGAGGTGTAGTGGAAAGATAAAAAAAAGTATATTAAGAAGTGAGAATGACATATATATTGAGAAACAAATTTTGAATTTTAGAATGACCTTATATTTATAAACGAAGGGAGTACTCTGTATAAGTATTTTTGAATTTAGTTAAAGTTAAATTTTTTTAATTTTGACTAATTATATCTATAAATTTAAATATTTTTTAATACAAAGAGTTACATGTTATGAAAGTTTATTTTATAAAAAATTTAGTAACATAATTTAATATAATGAAACATTATTAATTTTTTATTATTAATGATTAAAGTTAAAATAGTTTGACTCTAACTAATAAAAATACTTATATTTTGAGACAACAACAACATTGATTCAACAACGGTAATCAACTACTGATGAATTGAGCTCTGTTCCGTGCTTGACTATCGGCGTTTGCTATCAATCTCTTTTTGTTTCGACATTCAGCACTAAATGTAGTCAGAAATACCTTTTTCTTTTTATTGAGTCAGGCACAGATTAATTCTAGGAGTCCTGCAAAAAAAAGAGAATAATTTCCAGCCCAGTGTGAGCGCCAAATTAATTAGTTCTCCATGAATCGCTCGTGCTCTAAGATTTACCTCATTATTAACGACATAAATATTTTCTTGTGTTTTTCGTAGAGTAATCGACAATTTTAATAAAACTCAACCTATGGGGTTATGATCTGCAGGCTTTACATTAGGCAAAAAAATGTTCTCAAAGGTTGAGAAAGCTCTCAACCTCTGCACATCTTACACAGTGTCAACAATTTCAAACTAGGGGATAATTGATAAGAAAAAAATGACGCCATATATGGGACCATTTTTCACAGTATTTCAAACGTCACACAAAGGGTTATATTTGTTATTGGGATAATGATTTGAAGCATACATGCCACTACCATCATCCTTATTCGTCACATGCTGACGTAACGATACGCAAGAATACTTAGCTCATACATAAGGTCACATATGAGAATACATAGTGAAACAATGCATAGTTTCTAATATGTAATGATAAGTTTCATATGCTAACATCTATCTTCATGTGCAATGTAGGCTATTTCTTCAGAAGATCTAATATATACACTTACTTCGAGACAGTTTATATAGATAAAAATAAAACAAGTCCCAGAAATACTATGCTATATATATAGTACAAAGAAACTTTTGGACAATTTTCTAGAGCGGATACTACATGCAACGAAACTAGAATATACATATTGAGCAATAGTCGAAGCTAGCCAAACGAACTACATTAATCTGTTAATCAACTATAAATTGACTACATCAAGTACATGAATAACTTCCATATATGATAGGTTTATCCATCCTAGTCAGAAAGCAAAAGTTCATTTGCTGCTTATCTTTTGAAAGGATTCATGAGAGATTACTCGGTTTGAAGATTATACTGATGTCACTTGATTGTTTATTGATGTCTGAGCAGTTTAAGATTGCATGATACATACAATATAAGAGAATCATTTTTAAAAATACACATCTGAATCATTTATCTTATGTCGTAAATATAAGTTATATTTACTGTGTTACTCTTAGATGTAGTCAAAACTATTTAAAAGATATTTCTTTGGATTTTGAGTAGTTTATGATTATATGATACAGAATCAATTTTAAAAATACACAACTAAATTCTCTATCTTATATCGTAGATGTGTGTTATAGTTACTGCGTTGATTTTAGATATAGTCAAAACCTTTTAAAAGATATTACTGTGAACTTACAATGTATATTATTGAAGCTGTTTGATGAAATGATGTGTGTAAAAATGTTTCCCAAATACTACTCCTAATCACGAGATAGCTGTCTTAAGTCAGCCCTAGCCGCCGCCGTCTCCAGCTCACTTGTGCTCTCTTCCCCGCGATAGAAAACCCTAGCCGAAGCTGGTACTCGTACAGTACGAAGGCAGCGCGCGCGATGCAGGTGGTGACAACTGCCGAGGATCGGCTGGTGCACGGCCGGTTTTGTAACACGTGCCGGCGCGGCCGTTGCCGCTCCGATCCCGACGGCCGGCCAGAGGCCAGAGCCGACGGAGAGAATCTCGGGCGCGCTGGCGGTGGTAGAACACCGTGGATTTTAGCTGGCGCTTCAGCTGGACTTCACCCCTTCACGAGGGTCTTCTGTGGTCTTTTCCTATGCTGCCCCCTCCTTGTTTACTCCTCCCCATGTCTCTCTGAGTCCCTGTTCCTGCTCGACGCTTCTCTCTCTCTCTCTCTCTCTCTCCACTCCTATCGCCGCGTCGGGAACCCGCCACGGCACCAGTCCATCCGCTTTCCCAAGGAGACGAAATTTATCTGAGTGGTTTACTGTGCTTACCACTAGATTATGTTGTGTGTGTGGAGCATATGTGCAGATGTGCTGTCCTCTCTCCTGTGCTCTTGCCTCGCAGCCAACCGATGCCGAGCTTCCAAGCACGAGGGCAACCAGATTCTCCCAGCTCGCTCGCTTTGTTTTTTTGATCTTCCAAGCTGTCATGCATGGGCGGCATAGCAGCCCTGGGACATGATCACATCCATTCGTCCAGACCTGCCAGTACGCGTACTACACGATAGCGAGCGGGAGGTGATGCAAGCGCGGCCGGGCAGCGTCACGTGTACCGCATAAGACTTTGCATTGCTGCTGCTATGCTAGTGTAAATTTTAGAGTAAATTTCACAAAACTTTATATTTTATTAGCTATATATAATAGAACTATAAGTTGAAAAAGTTAATTTATCACAAACTACATATTTAAACTTTGTATAATATATATCTTTGTGATACTCATAAAAATTAAATTTATAATTTTCTGATAGAACTCTTAAATAAGATTAGTAAAAGCATTTAGCTGAATTTGCAACCTAAAGTTGAGAAAAGAAAGACTCGAAGAGAGAGCACACGAGTAGATCCAAAAGACCGATACTTTTTTGATCCTTCTCTGTCTTTTTTCTTATTCACTTAGACTTTTACATTTTACTCCCTAATCTATTTCATAATTACAAATAATACACACCAATACTCCCTCTCAAGATGGGGCAAATGCATCATCTAGACCCATCTTGCCACAAAATGCAGAAAAAGTTTTCTCTAAAAGTCTTTTTGTTAAAATATCAGCTATTTAACTGGTAGAATTTATATATGGCAAACAAATTATCCCCCCATCAAGCTTCACCTTAATAAAGTGACGATCAATCTTAATGTACTTAGTAGGATCATGTTGCACGAGATTATTAGCTATATCAATAGCTGCTTTATTATCACAGTATAACACAAAGGCTTGCTCTTAAATAGCCTCAATTCTATTAATAAGATCTGCATCTATAATAATTCACACACGCCTTGAGCCATAGCACGATACTCAACTTCAGCTGTAGATCTTGCTACAAAACTTTGTTTTTTACATTCTCCATGAGATCAAGTTGCCTCCAACATAAGTACAATATTCAAAAGTTGAACATCTATCATCCACTGAACCAGCCCAATCAACATCTGTGTAACATTCAACTTGCAAATTCCCTTGACGAGTATATAGAAGTCCTTTGCCGAGACAGCCCTGAAGATATCTCAAGATCCGATACAATGCATTCATATGAGATGATTTAGGATTATGCATATATTGACTTACCAAGCTCACAGCAAATGCAATATCAGGTCGTGTGTGAGAAAGATAAATAAGTCTTCCTACCATCCTTTGATATTTTTTCTGATCCACCGCACTCCCCATATCTTTATGCAGCCGGTGATTTTGTTTAGTAGGAGTTGCTGTAGGTCGACATCTGAGCATGCCAGTTTCTTTTAACAAGTGTAGGACATATTTCTGCTAACATAGAAAAATGCCATTAGGACCATGAGAGATCTCTATTCAAAAAAATATCTTAGATGTCTCAAATCTTTCACTTCAAACTCCTGTGCAAGATATTTCTTCAAGCTTGAAATTTCAACAAAGTCATCTCCTGTGATCACAATATCATCTACATATACTATCAGAATTAAACCTTATTTGTGGCATACTTATAGAAGAGTGTATGATCAGCATTACTCTAAGTATATCCTCTTTTGAGCATTGATTGTCTAAAGCGATCAAACCAAACTTTCGGTGATTGTTTTAATCTATACAAAGAACGATGCAATCGTAACACTTTTCCTCTAGTTTGATTTGTTTCAAAGCCAGGATGAATATGCATATATACTTCTTCATGAAGATCACCATGAAGAAATGCATTCTTTACATGTAATTGATAGATTTTCCAATCCAAGTTAACTGCACAAGATATAAGTGTTCTTACTAAATTCATCTTAGCAACAGGTGCAAAAGTCTCATCATAATCAATTCCATAAGTCTGGGTATAGCCTTTTGCTACAAGACGAGCCTTGTATTTATCCACCTTGCCTTCAGGCGTATGTTTAATTGTGAATATCCATTTACACCCAACAGGTTGCTTACCTGATGGTAGATCCACAAGCTTCCGAGTTTTATTTTTCTCCAAAGCTCTCATCTTTTACAGCATTGCTTCCTTCCATTTGGGATCCTCTTTAGCTGATTTCTAGTTAGTGGGAATTGATGTAGAGTTTAAAAAGGCAATTAAACTCTGGAAGGTTGTGCTACAGTTTTTGTAGGAAATAAAGTTGGCAATATTATGTTTATACCCTACATAATCCTTAAGTCGAGCTGGGATATCAGTGGCTCTAGATGGCTTTCTCAAAGCAATAGGTAGATCATTTGTAGGAGAGAGTTGAGCAGGTGGTTGATCATCAGCTTGCTCACTTGAACTAGGTAGAGCAATAGGACAAGGGGATAGAGAATTGGTACCTGAGACATCATGTATATGGGACTCTATTTCTTAGGAAGGCAAACTGTTTGGGTTGTCTCCATGACAAGAGTTGACACCTCCATCACCATCAATAGACTCCCTCTGACTTTTATTAGAGTTATCACTTTGAGGAATACCTAAAGTAAGAACGATAATAGAGCTCACAGAAATACCTCCACTATTGCTCTCCCCTTGTTGCACGTAAGTTGGAGATATAGCAATTCTAGTATCATTAGTTGGGGCATAAAAAGGTTCAAATTCACGAAATGTGACATCCATACTGACAAAAAAATGATATTCAGATGGACACCAACATCTATAACCTTTTTCAGTAGGAGAATATCAAACAAACACACATTTTATAGCACGAGGGTCAAGGTTGCCAACATTATTCCTGTAGTTATGAACAAAGCACACACACCCAAACACCTTTAGGGGAACAATAAAGTCATTTGAACTCAAGAGTAACTGAAAAGGAGACTTGTTACTAAGAATGCGGAGAGGCATGCGATTTATTAGATATGCAGTAGTTTTTATTGCCTCTCCCCAAAGAAACTTAGTAACATTCATAGTAAACATCAAAGATCGAGCAACCTCAAGCAAATGTCTATTTTTTTGTTTTGCAACACTATTTTATTCTGGAGTGTTAACACAGGTGGTTTGATGTTCAATGCCATTGTCAGTAAGGAACTGCTCAAATTCTTGGTTAACATATTCAGTGCCATTATTAGAACGTAAAACCTTAACAGTATCACCAAATTTATTCTTAATGAAAGCACACAGATCTTTAAAAACCATAACGACATCACTTTTACGTTTCAATAAATAAAGCCAAGTGTAGCGACTAAAACCATCAATAAACGTTACAAACCATCTTTGTCCAAAAGCAGAGTGCACCTCGCATGAACCCCAAACATCAGAATAGATAACATCAAATGGTTTGTGGCTTCTCAAGCCCAAACTAGGATAAGGAACTCTTGTATGTTTAGCGAACTCACATGCATCACATACAAGAGACTCCTTATAACATGAGTTGAAAATAGTAGGATAAATATGAGATATAGCAGCAAAAGAAACGTGTACAATCCTGTAATGAAGTAATAATAATTCTTGACATAGAGACATGTTGGTAGCTAGTGCAACTTCGTCACTACCTTTATCAAGGTAATAGAGTCCATCATGCACAGTCCCAGTTCCAAAAATGCTCCCTGTCCCTAACTTCTAAAAAGCACAGTGAGAAGGATCAAACCAACCTATACAATTGAGAGATTTTGTAACTGAGCTGACTGACAAGAGATTGACTAGAAAATTAGGAACATGTAAGACTAGTGACAAGGATAAAGTTTTAGTGCACTAGACAAATCCACGTCCTGTGATAGAAGCTGTGGATCCATCTGCAACACGCACTTTATCATTACCTAAACAAGGAGTATAGAAAGTGAAAAGATTAGATTCTCCAGTCATATGATTAGTGGCTCCCGAGTCGATAATCCATGAATTAGTTTGGGTTGTAGATGCAAAGGATTTGTGAGGCAATGTACCTTGAGATGATGCATGAAAACTAGAATCAAGAGTAGAGAAATCCCGTGTGGAAGACATGCCTTCAGAGAGTTTAAGTTTGGATTTATACTCCTTAAGAGCTTGCATATCTACCATTGGAAGCTTCCCTTTAGGCTCAGCATGGTTTGTTTGACTCCAGTTCCTACCTTGTGCTCCCCTTAGTTGAGATCTTTCCTTTTTTCATCCAAGTGGAAAGCCATGTAACTTAAAGCATTTTGCTTTTATATGACCTTCATAACCGCAATGATCACAGATTGGTTTTTCCTTTCTGTGATTAAATGAGGAGTTATATGTACGACCACCCTTCACAGATAAAGCAGCACGGGCATCAACAGATCCACGATCATCCACTGCAGGATTTTTCAACCTAGTTTCTTCCTCTCTAATGCTAGAAACTATATCATCCAAACTTAGCCACTCAGCCATTGAGAAGATAAGTTGTCGATGAAGGTCAAATTCTTGATTCAGACCATCAAAAAATAGCTTGCTCACAAAGGACTGGAACCAAGAGTGATGAATAGCCAAATCCCTTTTGTCAACAGGTTCAAACGGATGATAATAATGCAAATCTCTGTATAATCTTTTCATCTCACCTGCATATTTAGTCACAGACCTTGTACCTTGCCTTAAACATAACAGTTCATGCATAGCCCGAGTTGCTTGCATTTTATTGCTTTTCCCTGAAAATTGTGTTTCTAAAGCAAGCCAAGCTTCTGCCACTGTTTCCAGAGTTTCAACTTGTTCACGTATTTTTGTCTCCATACTACCCAACAGCCAAACAAGCACTCTATCATTAATCTGTTTATCTTCTATGTCGGCTCTCTTTTCTTTTTGTCCATCCATGCCACAGTGTAAGCAGTCATATCCATGAGAACCTAAAATTAATTTAGCATGTCAAGCCCAATTAACATAATTTTCTGGCCTTAAGAGTTTCACTGGATTAGGCCCTAAAGCATACTTCACAATTTCTGAAGTCACCCTGGGTTGCTCAATTATCTTACTAAAAAGTTGACAGAGTTTCTCTATGCTAGCATATTGTTTCTCCCCACTCTTTTCAGCCATTATAATCACCGTGGCAGAGAAAAAAACATGTGAAGAAGAACAACCCCTAGGTGGATCTATGCTGCACCACTCCCAAAAGCAACTCACTAGAACCAAGAGCACAAGGATAGCAAAGATCACCTGCTACTTGCTTCGACCAAAACAGTGCGGAGGCTCTCTCACGTCAGGCCCCAAATCACAAATTTTAGTGTCCAAATCAACAGCAAGAGAGGGGGGTCCACAGAATTAACCCGCTCTTGATACCATGTTGAAGATTTGTAAAAGCATTTAGCTGGATTTGTAGCTTAAAGTTGAGGAAAGAAAGACCTAAAGAGAGAGCACACGAGTAGATCCAAAAGGACCGATACTTTTTTAGTCCTTCTCTGTCTCTTTTCTTATTCACTTAGACTTTTACACTTTACTCCCTAATCTATTCTATAATTATAAAATTGTAGTTTTGTGATACTCCTTTATCAAAAAAAGTGTCGCGGAACGGGCTTTGTAAACGGCGCCCTCGCCTGCCCGCCGCTCGGCCTCTCCACCTATCCCCATCCCCACCCTGTGGCCTCTCGGCCGACTAGATCCCGCCGCCCCACCGACGACCTCCGCTTCAAGCTTGCTCTCCACCCCCACCGCGACAGAGCTCCCGTCCCCTTCCGCCGACACTTCACTTCGAGCTCCAGTCTCCACAAGACGAGGCGCGACGGCGCAAGGACGACGAGGAGGCGCGGCAGCCTGACGACAACAACGAGGCACGGCGGCGCGAGGATGATGATGAGGAGGCGCAACCACCCCAACAATGAGCGGCGTGACGACAGCCTCGAAGAGGAGCGGCCGGCAACCCACCCGACGATGAGCGGCGTGACGACGGCTCTGACAAGCTCCTTCCCTTGGATCGTGTGGCGTAGGCAGGCTCGATAGGATCGAGAGGGAGCGAGGAAGAAGAGTCAGGCGCAGGAACAAAGGTAAGAGCATAAAATAGCTAGTTCATTAGGAGCCACATTGTGAGAGTATAAGAGTGTATAAAGTTTGTAGTTTTTTTTAAATTTACAGTTTTATAATAATTTTGTGAAAAAATATGTAATTTTATAAAATTTACTCTAAATTTTACGGTCATTCGAACTAGATTTGACTCTACGGGTTAGCTGCTACTTATATCTCTATTTAACAGAATTATAGGGTCATTTGAACTAAATTTGACTCCACGGTAGCTACTACTAGTACATCCCTATTTAACAGCAGAAGTGTTACAGTGTTGTTACCGGTCGACTGAGGCGTGTCCCTTTTTTTTAAGCGTCATGGCGGCGCTGACACCAGCTTCGGTTTCCGGTGCTGCAGTGACCATCGCGTGCGGCGTGCAGGACCCTACGCACTTCCAAACCATTTGACCATAAGATCAAAAGTTCGAGGTAGGTATGGACGTTTGAATGGGGAAAAGAAAACTATTTTACTGCCAGTACTGGCTTTCAAGAAGGAAAAAAAAAATGCTGTGTCCAATCTTGGCTGAGCTGGCCTTGTCGAATGTCGAGTGACTTGCATGTGCATTCCCTGAACAGCAAATCTCCACTGGTATCTTCGCTCTTTAGGCAGGTGGTCAAGCACGATCCTCATCAAACAGGGAGCTTTTACAAGTTTCGAGTAGTCGGCAACGTGAACTCCCAATGTGAGCAAGAAAAACTGTGAACAGGACAAAATTTATCAAGCGGTTCACTGACGCTTTCCGCTTGAGTTCTGAAATTCGCCTCTACCTGAAAGCGTACGTGCATAGTGCTGAACCCAGCGCGGTGATGCATTCAGGTGGTGGGCTTCACCAAAGAGGCAAAGAACCTGACCACAACGCGTCACGGGATAAAACTAGCCTGCCCTGATTAGAGCTCATTGAGCTGCGACAAAAACAAAATCTCTGCTAATACGAGCAAAATCAAGCCACGTTCAGGTACTCAGGGGCAACATTCCTGCGGGCACCATACGCAAACCACGGCGAACACCGGGGAGCTTATCCAACCCGTCCGGTAATCCGGTGGCGACGCTCAGGTGGGGTTGCTTCAGGTTACGGTTGCCGCAGCTCGCGAACGGGCTTTCTGAGCCAGCGTGCCACTGTCATCCGCATTCCGGCGCCCCCTTTTTCTCGGATATTTCTCGATACCACGGGTTTCATTCCCCTTGGGGATATACAAACTCGGTACCTGATGCCTCTTGGGTAATGTTGCCATATGCAGTCTGCACCCGTGCTGAAACATCCCAGTGCGCATTTTGCCACCTGTATATTCAGCGAAGCTAAAATGCAGTGTTTCCCAATCACAGCTATTTACAAGCCATCGTGAGAACAAGGATGCAAAACTTGTACCTTAAGCTTTACTCGTATAATATTTATTAAGATTCACAGCAGAAAGTCTGACGGTGCTTTATTTTTAATCCTCACAGCAAACAGAGTACAAGGAGTCGGTGCTCAGTGATAATAATGAACAAATAGGTAGTTTGTACATAGAGGAAGAATATTTTAACAATCACGGCAAAAACAGGCGAGTTCTATACAGCTGCAGGGGCGGGGCAAGCAGCCATTACACAGAAGCAGCTGCACCATCACCAAATTGACCAATTAAGCTGCATTCTGACCAAACAAAAGTTTCCGGATCTGCAAAGATAGGAAGGAGTACATTAACCCCGTTGCACTTTCAACAGGTTCACATAAACAAGGTAATAGCACGCTGCTCTAGTGTAAGGAGAAGCATAACCCATTATGGACACCCCAGATGATGATGAAAAACCTGTACACTATAGAAAATGGCCCGCATGTTTTAATCAAATGACTATATCCTATTCCTGCTTAAATGTTTCCATACAGGCAAACATACGAATATGACCATTTGCATTTTTCAACCATAATGAAATGGTGACCCCTTGTGAACGTTGGTATTCAATGAATGGGGCACTGTAACAGTAAACAATGCAGAAAACAGTAAATTTTAATGCCAATCTTTTTATGGACACGAGACGACTGAATGTACCTCGGGCAATTTCTTGCGGAAAACGACTTCCAGCCTTGCATCCAGTGTATTCTCACACACAATCTTTCCATCTCTAGAAGCCAGGACGACACCTCCAGAGCTGAATAAACAGGTATTTAAACATAACCATGAGAACTATCACAACGGTTGAGCTCTAAAGGTACTTGAAGCTAAAGGAAAAAGAGTATCCATGTCTACAATTTTAGCTAAAATGTCAATATAGCACAAAAGGTGGATTAACCCTTTTTTGATAGCGAAATCTGCCATGAACATGTAATTGAGTTGCATTTTTCATGGTTAAAATTTTATCCATGCTGCAATATTATGGTACCGGCTGTATTTTTTGGCAGGACAGCTAATAACAGTATCACATACAAAATTCAGTTGTCAAGCAAGATTAAGCCTACCTTATCGTCAATCAAAAGGTTATAAGTTAAACTGTTTGCTTGTGCAACCATAAATTGATGTCAAGATCTAAAGCTAGTGCATATAAACTGACAGCAGCAACATACAGACATGAGGATAAAACAATACTGTTGGATTCATGGGACCGGGGTACCAAAAGCCCCGGCCCATCCAATATCACAAGGACGACCCGCCTCAAGGCCATAAAAAATAGCTAGGCTACTCCCGTCATCAAGGCGGCCTAGAGCGAAGAGCGAAGGGGCAGCCCAGTCCAACCCCCGGGGTCGGAACCGACTACACCACCAGGCCACGGCGCCCGACCAGAAGTTCGATGGAATGTCCCCTCCAACTTAAATACGACTGACAGGCAGCACTCATGCCGCTAGGCGTCCCCGCCAAACCCCGCCATGCAAGGACAACCCAGCATGATGGGCTGGCCACACCGCACCCTGCTGCGTTTACGCCTACCCCTATGCCTATGGCCCTGGCCTGGCGAAGCGGACTCACGCGACGGGCCAGTTAAGGCCCAAGTCAAACCCGACCCGGCCTGTCCTAGGCAGGGCAGGGGAGACATCATGATGGCAGCCAGACAACACCCTCTGCTGCTGCGCCGCGAGACGAGACAAGACAAAATCATACCCCCGCGCGGCAGGACCTTAACCCTGGTCCGGCCAGCTCTATATAAGGCCGCACCGGGTGGTTAACGAAACATCGATCACACATTGTCACATCCCACACGCGAACACCATAGTTCATCTCACGCAGGGGAGCCTGTTTCCCTGTGCCATTGTAATCCATTTACAAAGCCTCAAAGGCTAATAGAACATCTTGCTGCTGGACGCAGAGCATCTCGCCCAAACCAAGTCTCCGAATCTGGAGCAAACCCAGCCCCCATATCTTCCCCCCTCCTAATCTAAATTCTACATGTCAGTGATGAAAAACACCGACAAAGACTATAATCAAATCGACTGTAAAATAAAAGGAATTACCAGAACTGGCCATGGGCATCTTCATGGCTCGGAGCAGGTGGCAGGTATACATCGTGATCAACAATTATCTCTGGCTGATGGACGTTAGCTTTTGATGCATACTCATGCTTTGCTGAATGCAGTACTGATTCCACATGATGGTGATCTTCCTTACGGCAACGGAGTAACACAGCAGGCTCTTTCAACCGCAGCAAACCCTGCATTTGATCAACAAAACAACTAATTGATTATTCAACAACAGTAGGAAGCAACTCAATGGCGAAGCTAGAATAGAACATAGCATAATACTATCGTGCATTTTGACATCAGTTCAGTCGATGTTTTAGAAAAGAAAAATCCCAGAGAAGGTGCTCCAGCTTATGTGCTTTGGTTCTGATGATAGATTCAGCAAAAAAAAAAAAAAAAACATGTTGGCGACTGTGCCAACTCTGCTAACTCTGGTCATCACCTTCTCATAACATTAAAAGGAAAGGAAGATCCAAACCTGAACAATGAGTTCCTTTAAAAGGTTCTTGTACTCATGGTGATTGTGGCTGACACGAAGGAGTTCCTTCAAGGCATCCTCTTTCATTTTGTTAACCAAATTATCCTGAGCTTGAAGAACTTTGATACGTGAAGCATTCAGCTGCATAGAATATTCACTGGTAAAGAGCAGACAGAACTTTGTCAGATAACAAGCAGAGAAACACATTGATGCAAAAGGGCATGATACCCCAGCATAAGTGTACTAATGTCCCCATGCAGGTTGCATGTGCAATGAAAAGGTAACTTCTAATAGCAGAGCATTTTCTCAATGACCGACGTTACAAGTAAATCACTATCAAGTATTTTCCTGACATATATCATGTCAAATACTGTTATATTTTTGGAGAAAGTCAAATACTGTTATATGATCCCCATTATGCTAACTCCTGTGCCCATTTGCATTTTCCAGTGTTAGGAGACCTAAACAACAGGAACAAATTAGGAGAATATTCTTACATTTTCTTCCTAACTTCGACCTGCTTCTCTTTCCGTTCATACTCTTGCCTTATCTTCTTTTTCTCAGCTTCAACAAGTTGCAACTTCTCGATGTTGAATTCCTGCAGAATTTGCAGAATTCACATGCAGATAAGTAAAAGATGATGAAAAAATTCAAGTGTCTAAAAGTTTCTAGCAAACCAAACTAAAACAAGAATAAAGCCAATACATAAGTAAAGACATACAATAGGTTTCAGACAGTCAGACTCAAACCATACACCAGTCAAATAATATGGGCATCTACCTATCTAAGCAAGCTACAAATACAAATCATATTATGCTCTTCAAATATGAGTCCGGTGCAAACCAAGGTGTTAGAGAGTAACTAGAATCAAATATTGACTTATTTAAAACCGCCTGCACAACAATTGCCTCATATATTGCACACTTGCGTAAAACAAAAATAATCGATAGAAAAATGACTCATAAGGTTAAAGGCCTACATTTAAAGCAGCTTGAAATATGAATTAGTAAGGGAAGACTGCTACTGTGATCAACTAATTAAGTTAACTAGTTTTCATTCCTCAATTTTTACCAAAGACACAAATGGACTACTATTGAGAAAAAAGTATTTATGTCCATACTTGAACAAAACAACACTAGACTCAAACACATGAACATGACTCAGTTGCTTTACGATGTACTCCCTCCATACTCACAATTCAGGTCGTTTTGGACAATGACACGGTCTCCAAAGCATAACTTTTACTTTGATTTTTTCTAAAAATATTTATCATAAAGTGACATATATATACTTTTATGAAAGTACTTTTTAAGACAAATCTATTCATATGATTTTCATATTTCTAAACTTAACAACTTAAAAGTTATTTGTAATTTATATTCCCAATGTTTGACTAAAGCAAAATTCAAAATGACTTGAATTATGAGTATGGAGGGAGTATTCTGGAAAAACAGCTCCAAGTCCCAGATGATGTGTTATTTTAAAAATGTCTTCAAAATATGTATAACTAAAGAATACAATTGAAAGTTTGCTGGCACGTTAATGGGCCATCAGATAAAATAAAAAAAAGGAATACATGTTTCTCACTATCCCAAGGCAAAACCAAAAGAAAAAATACTTATACAGATTCAGGTGATAAATAGAACTACATTTGGCTATATCAATGTTTCTCACAATGTAGCTGCAATGACAAATGAACAATAATAAGCAAATTGTCACAGCAAATGGCAACAATCCAACAAGTACTTGTGTTGCCCTGAGTCCACTGCACTAGCAATTCGTCTACTTGTAGAGGTATTTGTGGCATTGCGTATCTCGAATTGCCACAGCAAAAAAAAAGGTACCTTAAATTTCCCAAATGATTAATTGTCTGAAGCTTTTGAGACCAGGCTCTCCTTATTTTGAAACAAAAATAATCATAGCACTGCTCTTAGATCCAATCTAGGAGACAATAGAAGCATGGAGTAGAACAAACTTTGCTGTTTAAGTTCCAATTCTGCTATTGGAACCATCCGGAAGACTGAAACCTGTGAGCTGGAACATTCCTAGCACAAACGCAAACACCCCCTAGTCTGGCTACAGCCGTACGGAATTCTCTGGATTCAAGTGGCTAGTAACGGCATCATTAGACAGTAAGCGCACTACCAAGTACAAACACAGTACAAGTAAAAGCCGGATGCACGCAATCTCCGCGATCGGGACGTTTTTAGGTCCTTCGCTACCCAGAGTGTTCAGCATAAAGTCGAGGTCAGGCCACGTAAACCAAATCCAGACGCCGATTGATGTGCCACGGAACAGATCTCGGGTTGAAAAAAATCGAATGCTCAGCCCGAATAATCTAGCGCTCGAAGTCGAAGGTAAAGTGAGCAAGCCAGGGGAGCTCCTAGTACTTCGAGATCACGGGGCGGGTGGGGCAGATCGGGCCGCTAGAAAGCACAGAGGGTTCGGATCGAGAAGCTTCTACGCTGTAGGGAAAGTGCAAGGAGGAGGAGAGAAACGGAAGCTTACCTCCTCGGCAGAAACGGAGATCTCGCTGGCCTTCTCGTCCGCCTCCTGGCGGATGAACCGCACCATCTGCTGGATCTGCTTGGCGACATCGGCGTCGTTCATCTTGGCGGCGGCTCCGACGGCGGACCCGGCCCTCCGGCTTAGCCAATCTCTCCAGCGACCACTGCGCGGGGGAAGCGCTCGCGCAGAGCAGGGAGGGAGCGACGGAGGGAGCCGGGAGTCCACGGGAATGGTCGAGGGGGACGTCGTGGGCCAGGCGTATCGGCAAGAGTAACGTGATCCGGTTGGCTCCCTGGGACCTTCCCCCGCTTGCCGCTGCCTGTCTGCACGTGGCACGGTACACTGTTTAGTGGACCCGGCCCATGGATCCGTGATCTACACCTTTGCATCACCGCATGTCGTTGTCTGACAGCAGGCTGATTTTGTTATTTGGAAAATTGTGTTTACCCCTTCGTTTTCATCCATTATTGTAGCCTTTGTAGTAGAAATTTCTGAATTAGACAGAGCTGCTGATGTGTGTAAGAAGTTAATATCAAGGTACTGTAATCCACACAACAAGAGTTAGACTCAAAAGCACCCAGCCACTGCCTCCGTTTTAAAATATAATCATTTTTAATTTAAACAAGGTCAAAAAAAAATTAACTTTTATCAATAAATCTAAAAAATTACATAAGTTTTAATATAAAAATATATTTTTTATAAAAGTTTATTTAATGACGATTTCAAAAATATAATTATATAATAAAACATATTAATTATAGTATTAATAATCAAAGTAACAAAAATTTAACTTTATTAAATTAAAAATGTTTATATTTTGAAACAGAGAGTGTAACAGTCATGCCAAAAGCGTAAACTACTGAAGTCTGCAATGTTAGGCTCCGTTTGAAATAGAGGAATTTTTTTAATTTTTTTGTTTTTTCTATGAAATTAAACTAATTTTTGTGAATTTTCTGCAAAATTTATGTAAAATTCGTGTGTTCCAAACGGGGCCCAGTGAATGCAAAAGGCCTTTGACAAAGATGCAGGTGTAGAGAGAGGATGACGACAGTTCCGCGGAAGCTATCCTCGAAAAACTTTACAGTACTAAGAGCATCTTTAAAAACTCTTTATTAACTCTTTTAAATCAAATTATTAAGAATTAGTGTAAAAAATCTTCTTCAAAATTTTTTTAAGCACCTCTCTACTTTCTCAAGTCCTCAGAAATCTCTTGTTAAGAGATAGATCTCAGAAACTTTTTAGAGCTCCAATATCTTTTCATGTGCAACTAATTGTGAGACTGATTGTTGATTTGGCTCAAATTTAAATTATATTAAGATATATTTAAAAGAGCTGTTGGAAGAGACAATTTAAATAAGTTAAAAAAAATTATGATCCCAAAAAACATCTTTTAAAGTAATTTTTCTGGAGGGTCGTTGGAGATGCTCTAGCAAGGTCGCTCCGCATTGTTCTCACCTTAGTCACCCTACAATATCACGGACAATGAGGACTGATCAGAGTAAAGTCTTCTCATCTTAATAACCACAAGTCCTCGATGAGTCTTTGGATCGAGTTCATCGTAAACAACATTCAACATATCCCTAGCTAAGACCTATTGTCTCTGTTTTAAAATTGTTGTGGCTCAAACAGTGATAATAATTGTCCAGGTTTGTAATGATACGACGGCCCAAGAACACCACACGCACGTTTTTTTTCCTGGGGGGGGGGGGGGTACTTCTTGAATTTCCTGCAGTGTATCACCAAAAAAGATGAAGATTCGTAGCACTGGACAATACAAAGAAAAAATCCCACAAAGAATAGATAAAAAAGAGCTCACAAGTGAAGAAAACTTGAAAACTAATTTAAGCAAAACTAAGAGCATCCCCAAGAGATTATTTAGAAAAGCTCCAAATTTCTTGATTGTAACTAGTCTCTAAACTAAAACGTTGGTAAAAAAAACTGAGGGTGTGCTTGGTTTGTGACATATGTTTACTTTACCAAAACATGGTAAAACCAATGTGATGGTAACACCAAATAATTAGTAAAGTAGCGTTTGGATATCAACCTTATCAAAATCAATTTCTCCTGTTTGTGTGACATGCGGGACACACCATGTTTTCTTCATCTTATTTTTTGAATAATATATTTTATTATCATTACATAGCCAAGTTTGATCTAGTTTTGTAGAGTTAATTATAAGAAATAAGATACTTTAAACGGATTATAAATCTGATATATGGTTTAAGAGATATTATCATTTGAGAGTTGCAAATCAAATAAAGGAGGTATTTAATACAAGAACTAGGAGAAGGACAAGTCAAAAAATGGGTGAGGAGCAGCACGCCAAAGTTTGGCGAGAGTTTTTCTCGCCCACGCTGCGCCGTTGCTTTCTCTGAGAATTGTACTGCAATTACCAAATTCTCATTGGTGTTTCTAAGTTTTGGATGAACACCAAATACTGTCCAATTTTGCTGGTAATGCCAACTTTTGGAAAGGTAGTCACCAGAAGAAAACTAAACAGCCCCTGAATACAACCAACAGCCTCTCCAGATTGGTGCACGCTATTTTCAAAACCGTACCAGACTCGGATTCCTATCCTCTCTATTTTCTCTCTTGTATAGCAAATTTGGTCGTACTTATTCTAACCACGCATTATATAATCATCATTTATTAATTACTGTATAATTTATGATTTTATTTTTAAATAAATTAATATAATTCACACTACGCAGCTAAGCTCGCCAGCCTGCTGCGCTACGCAGCTACGCTCACCTGCCTGCCACGCTAAGCTCGCTCACCGCGCTCGCCCATCCGCGTAGGGACGTAGTTGTCGCTCACCTAGCACGCTTGCCAGCAAGACGAGGAAGGAGAATCCTAGACGTCGAGAAGAGCGGCACGGCTAGCAGGGAGATATCGAGATTTTATCTCTAATTGGCCAGAAAATGGGGCGAGACGAGCGGAAATGGATGCACGCATGCGGGAGAGCACGACCGCGAGAAGAGCCAGCGCGCGGGAGAGCACGACCGCGGGAAGAGCATGCCGGCTACAAGCGCACGGCGAGAAAGGGGGTGGGAGCACGGAAAGTGGGCGGAATGGCGAGGGCCGCACGCTAGCCAAGTCTTGCGACCGATAATTGCATAATAGCGTGCTAAGCAAAATGGTGAGCGAGAAAAAAAGCTGTTGGAGCCACGTTTTAATAAAAACTGAGTATATTTAACTAGTATAAAAGTAAATTTACACAGCTTCTTGGAGATGCTCTAAAGGGAAAGAAAAGGAACAACCTTGATCCTAGATCGGCATACTCACGCGGCCCAAGCACGTGACCTGACCTTCCTCCGTTCCCAACAAAGTTGACAGCCAAAGACAATCTCCGGACCGTTCTTCAGGGATCGGACGGCCTCGCACGACTTGACCCTACCGAGAATTTTTACTCCTTTTCTTTCATTTTACAAGTCATTTTGGGACATAGAAATTAAAAAATAGAAAAAAATGAGATGTTATAAAAATGAAAAGAAGAGATGTAAAATAAAGATGTATTAAAAAAATATTTAAAAAGTGAGAATGATTTATAATAAAACGAGGCCAGAGATCACTCGATCGTTGTCGAATGGAAGCGACCCGGTGACCAATCCCTGCCTTTGGTGGGCCCGCGCGTGGGACACGTCGATTGCCCCCGCGTGAGCTGGCGCATCTACACGTTTCCGCGCCGGGCCACGAGTAGAGCGCACTCATGTGGGTGGTTGATCGATCTGCAGTGCGCGGTGAGAAAGAGAGCAAAACCGATCGCGACGCAACCTCGCGCGTGGTCCGCTCAGCCCGGAGTGTCTGCTGACTGCTGCAGTTTACTGGGAGGAGTATCAAAGGGAAAGCAAAACTAGCATTAGACAAAACTCATGGCATGGCCAGCCGCCGGCGTTATCCAAGGGCCAAGGCCCAACGCTCGGTGTCGGCGGCTCAGTGGCATGCGTCCTTGTGGTACTACTAAAACAAGTTTCCGTACTACTAGTACGGTAGTACGTGTTTCAGCTTTCACTAATATAAGGAGTAGTTAAGCCAGTTCCGCAGCTTAGAGTGTTTTCAAAAGCTTTTTATTAACTTCTTTTAAATCAAATAATAAGAAAAAAAGTAAAAATACTTTTTCAACGTCTACTCTAAACATTTTTTTTACTTTTGAGGGTTCCAAAAAATCTGTTAAAGCAGATATGGAGAACTTTTTAGAATCTTTAATCTCATTTTTTGTGAAATAATCTTGAGATGAGTTGTTTACTTAACTCAAATTTAAATTTATATTTATAGAAGTTGTTGGACGAGATGAATAAAATGAACTCCGAAGCTTTTTTGGTTGACCCCTAATGGTGCTTTTTTGAGTGATTTTTTGAAGAAAGTGTTGGAGATAGCTCTGATGTCTAATGACGTGATGCTGGGCCGCTGCTAACGCGGATTTTCGGGCCCCCCCCCCCCCACCCCCCACACCACCCATGTCCGGTGGCCCGCGCGCGCCGTTCGATCTGTTGGGCGTGCGGCGCGGAGCCCGTCGAGTTTTTTTAGCAGAGGGAGCCATTTTGCAGAGGTAGGACGGGGAGCCCCCGGACATCGGGCTCCGAACCCCGCCTTTTCCCCACGGCGCTCAACGCCTCCCCGCGCGCGTGTACAGGGGCGGAGAAGCTTCTCCCGTCGGGCCTGCCGTGCGATGCGTCCGCACGCTCAGGGGTCGTGGCCGTGGGCCCCGCGAGGTCGGCACTGGTACCACGTCACCCACATGACGGGGACACCCAGCTGGCCCTCGACGCCGGAGCCGCCGGGGACGCGTAGGCCGTCTGGGCAGCGGACACGTGCGCACGCGACTGGTGACTCGGTGACGCGGCCGGCAAACAAAACGAAGAATCCTGGCGGTGGTCTCGCCGCGGCGCCGCTGCACTCATCGCCTCGCCTCGCCACCGTTCCATCGGCTTGCGTCGTGGCATCGCACTTCGCCACCGCATCGACTCCCTGGTACTCGTAACTTTTACCTCGGGTGCGGTTAGTGCTGTGACGGTCCCGCATGTCATCGACAAGGGGAGCTCTCGTGAGTCGTGACCACGTTTACGGTGGGTAGATGCCCACAAGATGGTGGCTACCTAGGTGGCTCGTCGCTGTGATGATGCTATTGGACGATGGATTATTATTGTAACCAAATCCTCTCCCCGCGGCCATGCTCCAGGGCACAAGGCACGGTGCAGATCTGGCTTCGGACGGGTGCACCAAACCGAACGCCCGCCGCAGCCAAATCGCCCGCCGCGCCAAGGGCACCCCGGGTATCGGACGCCGACACGTGCCCCGGTGACGCGGCAAACACCTTCCGCGCGCGTCCTGCGACTAGTCGTCGTCCTTTCCTCCTCTTCGCTGCCCTTCTTCCCCAGTCCCCACCTCGCCTCCAAATCAATTGCCCTCCGCCCGCCGCACCCATCCCCACGCCCCTGTGTCGAACCGCCTCATAGTCACCTTCCTATTTCCGTCCGCCTCCCACGACGCAACAAGGACAGCGACAGCGATTCATTCCTCCGCCGGTCCCCAACTGACCGCCGTTCCTGGTACGGTTCGTTGCAAACTCGTTCAAGCGCAATGCGTGGTTCAGTTGTCGCCGGGTCTCGCGAAGAAGGCTGTATGGACGCCGCAGATCGCTCGGTTCCCTTATTTTAGCTACTATGTTTCGTCGGAGATCCTGTTGCTGTGTTGTAGAGTAGCGTATTGGAGCCGTTGCGGTATCGGTGCCCGCCGGTGAGGAGAGGCTACATGGGAAGATACAGCCCGGCATTATAGTTATTGGTTTCGTAGCGAAACATAGAATTGCAGGAGTCTTGTGTTTTGTTGTATATCATTATGCCCCCAAAATTAAGGAAATAATTAGAACTAATGGAGTTGATTTTGTGGTACTATAGTTTGTTAGGGGAGTTGTAAAATTGATGTCCGTCCATAGTGCTCATGTCGCCTCAACTCCACTTTTTGGTCCATACCTTACCTCGCCTCGTCTCGCCTTTCTATGCTTCAATTTCGCCCAATCTAGTGAGCTCATGGCTGGAATTGTACTAGGATGCTGTCGAGATTCAACATGAGAAAGGGAGTGGTGGATCTGGTTCCAGACTTCAGAAATGAAATAGTGGTTCTCGTGATGCTCAATTACTTCCATGAGCAAGTGCTGGGAGATGGAAAAGAACATAGGCATATTAGCTGCTGCGAATTGCAGCTTCTGACACGCTTATATTACTTCCACACTTGCGTTGCGACAGATTATTCTTTGTGTCGCTTCCTTAGAAGATAGTGTGAGCCAAGATGTGATTTCTAGAACAAAAGCTTGATAGTATGACTGACTCACGTGGTTCTACCACTGAAGCGGGTTCAGACTCTTGTGGTTGTCGAAAGTGTAGTAGAAGGATCCATAGCAGAAATAAGTTTGGTTACTCTGTTTCATGTATTGAAGAAAGAGGGGTAAAATGGATTTTACAAGTGTGTTGTAAACAAGCTCCATGTTTCCAAAACTGCCAGAATGTTTAAACAGGGACTAATGAGATGTTGCATGCCAGCCTGTCCAGGCTTATAACTTGGGTGTCCATATACTTCTTAGTCAGTATCCAGGGTAGCCGGCCCCTTGTATTTCATAGAAAAAAAAGATGTTGCATGCCATGGACAACTATTGAAGAAAATAGAAAAACATTTATTCTGTAGGAACTATGAGTTGAAATGCTAGATGTTGAAAATTAGAACCCAGGGAAGCAACTAAAGCAGTATATGATGGTCCCAGAGTTACTATTTTTTAAGAGATGAACTAAATAATGAGAATTGAACGTTAATTTCTGATTTTTAATTTTACATATGTATGCAGGCACTCCCAAGAAACCATGGGCCACGACAAAGCAGTAGTTACTCAGATTTCAGGAAAAACACCATTTTCAGCCAAGGTAAATGCATAGATAATATAATACTAGTTGCATTTCACTATGATTTGACACCTACCCAATGCCAATGAAGAACCAGAAACAAGAGAAATAACACTAAATATATTGACTGCATTAAGTTTTCCTTAAGAATTAGTCTTGAAGGTGTAGCTTTACATAACAGTATAACAAAGTCAGTTGGACTTTTGATCTTTTAATCAGACAAAAGTTAAGCATAGCATTTTCAATGATCCTTTTTAGTTTCAAGGGTGACCACACACAGTATGATATCTAATCTATAGTTGATTGTTTTGCAGGACCAGCCGGCAGCTTTTCCATACCTTGATTGGTCGGCTATGCAGGTTCAGTGCCTGACAAATTACTACTTTACTGCTTTTTGTTGAATTTCAAATTTTCTTTCTTGAACTGAGTATTCAACTAAAGCTAAGGACAATTGGTGCAGTCATATTATGGCCCAGGGATCTTGCCACCAGCATTTTTTAACCCTGGCCATGTCCCTCCCCCATTTATGTGGGCTCCACAGGTATTTTATATTGATATATCAGATGTTGGTAGTATGTGAAAGAATTCTAACCTCTCAACATGTCTGCAGAATCTTCCAACACCTGCATTCGGAAAGCCTTATGCTGCAATATATCCACATGCTGGTGGTTTCCTGCACCCCTTCATGCCTCTGGTAAGGAGCACAAAACTGTATTTTTTTTTTTACTTGTATTATGGAAATTGAATTTGGATATCACTAATCTATTTCTGTGTAATCTCACCTGTCATTTATGGGATGAAGAAAACTCTTTATACCTCCATCTAAGTAGTATTAAGTAAGCTAACATAAAATTTTTACGCAGTTTTGAAGTAACTGTGCAACTATTAAAGCCCTGACATGAATGATAAAATACTAGGGCATTGAAAAATAGCTTAAATATATATATTGCCATCTTATATGTAGAAATATGCCATGAAAATGACCGAATTTCACGTGTACAGCAATGTCATTATGACTTTACAATGCTCTTTCATTTATATTTTAATTCTCATAATTTTATTGATTGTTATATCTTTTCTGTGTCAAGATGGTAAACCCATTGAATGCGGAGCCAGCAAAGTCTGTGAATAGCAAGGATGACAGCTTAAATAAGAAACTCAAGGAAACTGATGGGACTGCTGTGTCTACTGGTAGTGGTAATAGTGAAAAAACAAGGTGATACACAATTTTTCTGAATTATTTTTAGCAACATCAAGTGCAGCTTGTGTACAGCTCTATTTGTTTTGGGTAATTGAGTTATTTTACAACTGTTGCTGTGCAGTGGGGATTACAGCCTAGAAGGATCTAGTGATGGAAACAACCAAAGGGTATAGTTCTGTCTTCTGTAATCAATCTTATGCTAATAATATTAGTCAGTGAGTGAATATTGATGGTGTACATTTATTTCACCATTGTTTAGGCATGCGAAACTCCCAAGAAAAGGACCATAGATGACATGACTACATCAGGTACTCTACTTATTTGCTCCTTGACTCGATCATCGTCCTTAAACATACTTTTCAAGATGACATTCATATTTGTCAGCTAGAACAGTCTGGAATTTGTTCTCTGGGGACATGTTCGCATCCCGTTTCACTAGATATACTAGTTAATATTTTGCTGCCTGATATGAAGTCTTGGTTTACCTCTTTAGGTGCAAAAACATGTGGAGCTTCAATACCTAAGGACAAACCGAGAGAACCAGGAGAATTAGCAACTTTAGCCAATTTGCGCATCCCAGATGTAGCAGTCAAACCGTGTGCAAGCGCTGGAAGTGATTTCAGAGTTGGTGGCACGCCATCAACCGAATGGTCAGCTAAGGTAGTATGTTTTAAATGTCAGCTGAAGTGAACAATGTTCTGTAACTAAGTTATTGGTATCTTGTACATCTTTAATGAGATATAAACGCTGCTCCTAGGGTTATCCGGATTGCTGTTATTATCTATGCTATTATTCTTGAATGGCTAGGTTGGCCTCAAAAGTAATTATTGGAATTCTTGTGTGCTCGAATTAATAAAACTGTAAAGTTAACTTATTTTTGAATTGGCAGGACGATAAGGAATTAAAGCGTGAAAGGAGGAAGCAATCAAATAGGGAGTCTGCCCGACGCTCAAGGCTCAGGAAGCAGGTTAAAAAAAGCACCCCATGTCAACCATGCCTTTAATTGTTGACTTTCAAAACACAGTGGCGCTCACTTCAGTGTCAAGCATTCCTTACGTAATAAATCATGTTGTGTCCTTGATCTTTCAGGCTGAGACAGAGGAACTGGCTCGGAAAGTAGAGCTACTGACCGCAGAGAACGCGTCCCTCCAAAAGGAAATCAACAAACTGAAAGAAAGCTCTCAGAAACTCAGAATGGAGAATTCTGCTTTTATGGTACTACTGCGTAATTTGCCTGAACTCTCAGCATCGTATCCTTTGATTAATTCAGCACGCTTCATTTCCTGATGCGCTTCACATCGCAGGAGAAACTAAAAGAGCGCGCACCAGATGACGATGCACAAGATGAGCCTCCGGACCAAACACATACGGCCACCGCACCGCCCCCAGTACGCGTCGTCAAAAATTTCCTGTCAACGATGGACGGCGCGGGAGCGCCAAGGCACATGGAGCATGACGCGCCCAGGCTCCGCCAGCTCCTTGGCTCCAGCCGCCTGCCTGCTGACATGGTCGCCGCTAGCTGATCCGCCGATGCCGTCCTGCCCCCTTACACTCACGCATGCATGTGGCCTGGTGATTTTTGAAGAGCGCCCAAGCTGCCCCGCGAAGACTCACGTAGTATGGTCGCTGTACCTGTGTAAATTAGCCGTGTGTCCGTCCAAGAAGCGGATGGTGCCGGGAAGTTTGTTTTCTGAGGTTTAACCTGTACTATAGCGGAACGTTATCTCAGCTGTTTTGTTCGTATGAACTGAATCAGCTGAAGATGATATGTAGATGTACTAATAAAGTAACAACCACCAATGTAACAACAACCGGAAACGAGTAAGGGTTTAGTTTAGAAATGTTTTTAAGTTAGAAACAGAATCACTTTTAAAAGAGAATGATTGGAATGATCAATATATATATTTTTGTTAATATTAAAAATATTAGAATAATTTTGGGAATTTTTAAGAATTTGAAGAAACTTTTTTGAATTCACAAAAATTAACCATTAGAAAGAATTTGCAATAATGAAGCGTTTCATGGGTGAAACACCCATCCGGCCGTTTCACGCTGTAGGCAAAAAAAATCCGAATCGTTACACTGGATTCACCACTGGAACGTTTCGCCGTTTTCACTCTTTGACAGCGATTCCAACGCTTCTAACGGAGAATCGGAAACGATTCGCGTAGCCAAACGCAGCCTAAGTTTACTTACGGTCTTCTCTGTTTGGCTTCGTCAGGGTCTCTGATATGGATCGATTATCTTTGCTCGTTGGCACGGAAATTTAATCTGTGCCTTCAAGGGCAAACACGAACAGTGTGCTTGTTTATCCTGTCTGCCCGATTGACAGCGGCGTCAAGGCGTCATCGACAGGCCTTTTCTGTAGCCACTGATACGATCGGTGCTGGTCGGTGTTCGACTGCGTGTATCTTCTGTCGCAGACGGTGCGGTTGCTGTGATGATCCCTATGCGCGCACGGCGCAGCAGCTGGGCCGACCGCCGTGTCGACGGACAGCACGGGATCGGGACTGGCGGGCAAGGCTCGGTACCAGTCGCCCGACGCCGGAGAAGAGAACGCCACCTGAAGCGGCGTACATTTCCTATTGCAGCTTCGGACTGTCAGATTTACTTCAGGCACAAACAGCAGGGCAGCGCTCGATTAAACCCATCGAAGATTTGACCTATCAAACCACCGGTTTAAGGCGCGGTGTTGTCATAGTCATTACGGAGAGGCGGCAGATAAGGTATGCGGAAGGCACGACGACGTGGATCTCGATCGGATGGGCGGTAGGCTGATGCCATGGTCCAGCCTGAATGCTGTTAGATCGGGCCTTACGTCGCACGGTGTACTTCCTTCGAACCGACGAGGCCCCCCGCTTGACCAGTGCCAATTGCCAAATTATCGATGCTTCCATTCGTGTAAACGGGTCGGTTATTACCCACGCTCACCATGACCCAAAGCCCGGAATTACAAATTGCAAAGGGCTTCCGGAGTCGGCAGCCGAGGCATCAAAGGTTTCAACTCACAAAGCATGCAGCAATCTACTTGCCGAGGCAGTCGCTTTGTTTGATATGCCTAAATCCCTCAAATTCAAATGCATTTTCACTTGTATACCAAATAGTCAAAGTGAGGTTTTCCTCGTAAAATTGAAATTCAGGAATGTCAAACGCAATTCAACTAGTAGTAATTATTGTACAAAAACACTAAACATAAAATTTTGCTCTAAGATTATACAGTAACATTCTTCTATTTAAAAATAAGGGAATTTGATGCTTTTGTGTGTGCCTCATCCCAGCATGGTAAGAAACTCAATACTGGTCAACTTGGTATGTTGAGGAGTACTACCAAACTGGAATCGTCAAAAAGCAGTGACGTCGCGACCTCTGGTATTATACCTTGCTCAAAATTTGATGATTCTTAACGTCTAGTATTCTTCCAACGTGTGTATTATTAAAATGGCCTTCATAAATTAAAAATAAAGGTATATATTGTTCATGAGGTTCATGACTACTTGTTGATGTACATGAACCATGTGTTCTAATGTGCTTACCAATTTACACCGAAAGACACAACGAATAAAAACGACAAACCTAACAGAGCTACTGTTGACTCATAAATATTTGGTTTTCTTAGATGTTTCAACAACTTGATGTTTGTTGCCTTTCAAAAAAGCCGTGGGTATCCCATCTGGCATGTGATCCTTTCGTCAGAGTGGTGTTGCAGGAAATCCAAAAGAATATAAACGTAGTGACAATTTAGCTCTAATTACTAGAATTTTGTTTTATAGTAGGTACTTTCATTGGATGTGCGGGAGACTATCAAATGCGCACATACCATTTGTTTACTAAAATATATTCTTAATGAAAAGTAATGAATTTAACCATTGATGACTCATCAGCCGCTCCACTGCGCGCGTCCAGCACACCTTGCGCCTTGCCACCTTCGCTGGCTCTCCACGCGTGCGCCACCGAGCAAACCGCGATGAGCCATCGCTTATCTCCCGTCCCGGGTCCGGGTCGCCGCTCCCAGCTTTGCGTCTCCGCTCCGCACCAGCGCCCACCGCTACCCCCGCGCTTCTCGGATTCCAGCTGTTCCCCGTTCCCTCGGATCCTTGGCTTTGGCTGTATACCGTGGCAATGCCGAGGTGGCTCCTCCCATGATGCGCTCTCGCCACGCCGTCGCCACCCCGCCATGTGCGTCCCGCTTTTGCCAGAGGAGAGCGGGAGAGATCTCCGTGCCACGCTCGTTTCCCTTCTAGCTTAGGCCGGCGCCGGGCCGTGCCGTGCCGTGTGGGCATGGAGCCGTGGAGTCGTCAACTAGGCTGATCTCGCTTGCTGAGACGACGTCGCGGTGGTGGCAGTGGTGGTGGTGGTTGGTGGTGCGCAGCGAAAAGGCCGGCCGGGGAACAAAAAGCCGCGACGCTTTGCGCTGCTCTTGCCTGCTGCGCCGTAGGTGTCAGTGTCACGAGATTTGGGTTCGCCCCTTTCCCTTTCCTTTTTCCTCTCGCTTTCGAAGGGGAGAAGGGCGGCATTGGTGTTGGAGAGGCGAGCCGTAACATCCGAGCTGTTCCAATGGCGACCCGTGCTGCTTCTGTCCTCTGCATCCCTTTGCTTGGGCGGTGGTAGTGTAGTGCTGCTGGTAGACTCGTCTCTTACGGGAGCCGAGTACTAGGTTGGTAGTTGGACGTAGCCCTGCCGTGGCCGAGACAGCACTCATGTGCTCCCTCGCGCTTGCGCGCGCCGGAAGGCGGTGGGTGTCTGGTCGGTTGATTCTCCAGGAAGCGGCGGCGGTGTTCGTCTTGCTCTGGTTGATGAGCATGGGGCATTGCCCCAAAGAGCGGCCGGGGTTCGAGGTGACCAAGGACTGGAACGGCGGCGACCAGGTCGTGATCCGGTCGCCTAAGGGGGCTTGCGTCCGTGTCAGTTGCTTCTCCGTGGGATTTTTTTCGTTTGCGGTTTCCTTCGGGCGATCGGCTCGGCATTTCTCAGTCTCGTGTAAGCATTTTTTCTGATGGGCATGCTGTTCGGGGTTGATGTTGCTTTGGGTTGCACTTGCAGGTGAGCCTGCTCGGCGGACAGGTCGTCTCGTGGAGGAACCACCGTGGCGAGGAGCTCCTCTTCAGCCGCGGCAAGGTGAGGCCGTTGCCTACCCGATCCCCTTCTCCTATTCTGTTACATAGGACGGAGGGGGTAGATGGATTTGATTCTTTTACGCTGTCTTGCTTCCACTAGGTTCGCCTGATTGCTGTTGTCTCAATCTTCGGGGATTGAGTTTGCGAAATCGTTTCTGTTTGCACTTACAAATTGATGTCATTTGCAGCGCAAATTTTGTGTACATCAGTTACTACTCCTACCTTATTATATACAGTATATATATACTCTCTTCATCTTTTTTTATAAGGCGTTCTGGTTGAGATATTTAAAAGAGAAATAGAGTTGAGATATACTAAAAAGAGAAAAAGTAGTCTCGTGAAGTAAGAATGACTTATAATTTAGAAAATTTTGATAAATTTATAGGCTCTGTTTGACATAATTTATCTTTAGCTTATTTATAGAAATAAGCAGAAATTGTACCAAATAACAAACTTATTTTACAGCTTATTAGTTTAGCAGTTTTTCAAAATGAACTAAACATCAGTTTATTTTTTAGCTTTTTTTCACCAGTTGAAAAAATAAGTTACTTTTTTATTAAGTTTCAGCTGTACCGTGACTTATAATTTGGAACGGAGACAGTAATACAGTCTGTATCACGGATTCACTATATATTTGTAGTTTAGTTTATTCATGTGATATCAGAAAGGCATATCAATGCATATTCTTTTCCCTCAATATGTCTTTTGGGGGCGATTATTATATATGTAATCATTCTGCCTTTAATTTTAGTAGTGTTTTTAAACATTTGGACTGCCCAATAAAAATTTCAATGCCTAATGTACTCTGCTTCTGCTTTTCTGTGTGGGAGGGCACTAGAAGTTACGACCTGCTTATTTCACCATAATGAGAACTTTTAAAATAATTGGTTTTATATGAAGGTAATCTTGAAGCCCCCAAAAGCAGTGCGGGGTGGAATTCCAATATGCTTTCCACAGGTACTGTAATACTTCAATGATAAAATCTGTACATATTGCAACTTGCAAGTAACTGTCCATGCAATGCAATTTTACTAATTTTGAAAAACTGTACAACTTGTTAGTTTGGAAACTGTCTGAGGCATGGAGTTTGCTTTAGCTCTTGGCTATTGTGTGCGACAGTTAAGTCATCGATGACTTCACTTCGAAAGTGAAGCGTACTTTTGGGAGCATCGTTTTGAAAACGACAAAAGAAAGCAAAACTCTGACGGTAGTGGTTCAACGAGAATTAGGAAAATGCGCCTACCTTTTCTGACATCGAAAAAAAATCACTGAATATTTTTTATCTCACTCTATTTACTTACCGCATTTACTTATCGTTTGAATAATGTGATAGGTTGTTATTTGATTTTTTTTTTATGGCTATCGTGCTAGTGCTTGTTTGTTGTTCTTATTTTATTACTAATATTATTAGGGGTTTTGATTTACTAAAATTATATAGATTTGCTTCCATTGTGATCGATTCTTATAGTTTTAATTCGTAGTGAAATTAGTCTTATAAGTCTACCGATTCAACCTATTCTTGCTGTTTTTATCTTTACACTAGAGCTACAGTCATTTAAGTTCTTTTTGACCAGGGGATATCCCTTTTCCATTATGAAATAACGGAAACCAGAGTCTTACAAAATGAGAACAAAGTCTCACTGGAACAAAGTTCGGAAGTGCTAAAGACACGCCAAAGGCTAGATCAGAAACGAAAGAGACTACGGACTTAACATCTACGATATACGAAACTTCAACATTATTACAACGTTTCCCAAATCATCATCCTGGACCTTTAGCAACACAGGAATTTTCTTCAGGCTTCATCTTCGTGTTGGTCTCCCTCAAATTTGCCTTCCTCTTCATCATCCTCGCCGGGGCCTTGAAATTGTGGATGAGCTGGGACTCCTATCGCGGGCCTTTGGAAACCATCAACTGCAGCAACAGTCTGTAGCAGGCTCTTCACTCCCCTGATCGAATCTTATTTGGACAATCTTTGAGAAGTCCTGCCCAGTCTTTGAGGAAGCCACATGTTTGATAAATGATTTCATTAAAATTTTTAAGAAGTTTATGATCAAAGCATGCTCTATTACGAGTCTTCCATATAACCCAAGTAATAGCCGCAAGCGCTGGGACATAGAAAGCGCTACCACCTGGAAGCCACCTCGCAATCCAGTCATAATACTGTGTAACAGAGTTAGGGATACTATCAGCTCCTATGCACATGCCAACATAACACCAAACAGCTTTAGCTACAGGACACAAGAAGAATAAATGATTTGTCGACTCCTCCTGTGTACAGGAATCACAAACATTTAACCTATTACACTTCCTCTTTTTCATATTCAACAAAGCTTGCTGTTCCAACAGCCATATAAAGATTTTTATTTTAAAGGGACCTTAGCCTTCCAGATGTGCTTATTTGTCTTTTGATGAAAACTAGCATAAATTTTCTTATATAACGATTGAACAGTGAAGTAACTATGAGAGTCAAAGATCCATATTAGTTTATCATTGCTTAGAGAAAAGGGGTATTCCATCATTTCCTGCTTTATGGTCTGCCATTGTTGTTGCTGATGGCTATTAAGCCATCATTAAAGTTTAATTCCCACTTCCGAGCTTTGCACTCACCTATGGTTATAAACTTGTCATTGCAAATATTATAAAGCTCCGGGACAGAATCGGCCAGAGATCTCTCATGGAGCCAATTGTCCTCCCAAAACTTATCATTTAAGTTCTGTAGAACAACAGAACCCAAGTTGACATACTACTATGATCACGTTCTTGTTTCTATACGATTTAGTTATACACTAGTTGAATGCCCGTGCGTTGCCACGGACTACAAAATATTATCAAATGATTTGGCATTACCTCAGAATCATCAATGCTCATATTCGATTCGGACGGCTTGAAGTTGACTGATGGTAGGCACACCATTATCATGAACTTAGATTTTTAGATTAGTAGTGATTACATTCAACCATAATAAATAAAAATTATATGCCGTATGGATTTTTAAAAACTAAGGATTAGAAATAAAAACCTATGAGGATTTACGGATAAATTATTACCTACAACTACCGAAAGATAATCAACATGGAACAAATAGCCAAATAGGTTGTCACGTTCCACAAATTAGGGGTCACAAGATATAATTTAAACCTTAATTATGTTAAAACGTTTTATATTGCATATTTGTATTTTCTTCAATATTTAAAATTCATGTGCATCTCATGTTACAACGCTTATCAGAATTTTTTCTGGGAATTTATTTCCAAAAATATGTATTTCCTTCTAAATCTATTAAAGTCCAGGCATTGTCCTGCTGCTTGACTCAAACGAAAAAAAAAAATAGACATTACCCTATGCTTGGACTTGCTCAACGGAAGAAAGAAGGAAAAGGAATAAACAAAACACCCCGCCTGCTCTCTCCGTTTCTTCCTCCGCTCTCCGCTGTTTTCACCTGCTGCCGCCAGAGCATGACCACAGACCACAGGCTCATGCCTTAGCTGCAGCTGCCTACGCGCTCTCTCCGTCGTCTCACAGCCTCTCTACCCACCCCCGTTTCTCCCTAGCTCGACGCCAACCTGTCTCGCCTCGCCGCAACAACCAACTCTGCACCACCTGTGGATGACCACCGTCGGCGAGCCGACAAACTAGAGCTAGCACTTGAACCAACGAGATTTCCTTAACGCCCCCGAGCTTCGATCCGGTGCAGTCATCGAATTGTGACCAGATTTTTCAGCGGCTGGCGCGGGACTGTGGGGTGAAGATATGGATTTTTCGGCCATATTGGGCGCAAGATCGAGCTGGGCGACGGCAATCTCGGTGACAGGCGCGGCCACCATTCTATATGGCGCTCTGCGGCTTCGATTGGCGACTCATGCAGCATGGAGGAGCAAGGGAATGGCGGGGCCGCGAGGCGATGCAAGCTGCTTTTGGTCGGCAATGGCGCGTGGCTCTATGGAGAAGAAAGGGAAAAAAGGGAGTAGAACGGGGGCTAGTGAGGGGGGGGGGGGGGGGGGGGGGGGGGGGGGGGGGG
>BCLG01001051.1:66065-94404 GCA_001602295.1 Zoysia matrella | reverse complement strand
GGGGGGGGGGGGGGGGGGGGTGGATGAGGCGATGGCTGCACCAGCAGAGACATCGTGGCATTTGAAGCTTCGCGAGGAGGCGCGACTTGGGAGGTAGGAGGCGGCGGCAGAGAGAGAGGCTGGGGCGGCGCGGTTAGAAAGGAGGCGCCAGCAGTGAGGGGCTAAGAGGAAGGAGGCGGCGGGGCGGGGATCCATGGGTCGTCAATTTGGGCTGTCCAATGGTCGTCAATGGTTTCGATCTGCCTGTGGTAGAAATGTGACACTCACCAAGCGAAACTTTTATAGGAGTAAGTAGACACAAGGCACGAGTACATGAAACGGGTAATAGTACATCGCAACGGTCACTTGCTACTTCAAAACCAAAACAAAACGCTGAACGAGGTAAACCCTGCTGGCACGTCGCCAGCCTGCAAAACTGCGAAAGCTGAACTGCTAGCGCGTCGGGTTCTTGAAGACCTTCACCTCGAGCCCGCCGCCGTTCCTCTGCGTCACGGCGGGCGCGGCGTGCGTGCCGAGGATCCGGTCCCATACCACGAAGAACGGCTGCGAGAAGTTGCGGCGGCCGCCGCCGCGCTGGTGGTGCACGTCGTGGTACGCCGTGTTGTTGGCGAACGCCGCGTGCAGCGGGTTCCACGGCGCCGCGACGCCGCAGTGGTCGTCGACGCCCTTGACGGTGGCGAAGACGAAGAAGACCGCGGCGGTGCGCGGCGACATGCCCGAGGCCAGGTACGCCGCGGCGCCCGACAGCGTCTCCCTGAGCACCGCGTCGACGGGGTGCCCGTACTGCGCCGCGAACGCGTATGGCGCGGCCACGCGGTGGTGCCACGAGTGGAACCGCCGGTACATGTACGTGCTGGAGTGCATCAGCCGGTGCATGAAGTACTGCCACGCGTCCAGCACCAGCATGGCCACGCCGAACCGCCCCGCCCCAACCAGGAGCGGCTCCTCCACCGCCGCCGCCGCCGGGGTCGTCGTCGCGCCGCCTCTCTCCTTATCACCCGTCAGCTGCAGCACAGGAACGTACGTCAGGGTAAAAAAAAATCAAAATCAGGTTCCCCACATGCACCGTAAATGAGACGAGCGGCAAGTGGTCGAGGCCTCATGGTACACGCATGATACGTTGCATGCGCACGTAACGCGGCGGTGCACGCGTGTACATCGACACCAGCGTTTCATTACCACCAGCAGCGAGACACCGGAGTCAGGACTCCCAGGACCACTTTCAATGCTTGTCAGGCGAGCCATTCGGATTAGGAGGAAGCTATCAGGCAAGGCTACGCTCTGCATGCGACGACGGCGAGACACCGCCGCTGACAGCGGCGACATGGGACCGGTCAACTAGGCGGCCGCTCGCGTTAAATAATTAAAGATGAAAAACTTTTCCGTCGTGCATTGTGAAATGTCTGCGAACTTACAGAAACAGTTAAATGCCGGGTCACCGATTCGTAGCACTTTGGTCTAACCTTCGCATCCGTTTCTGATCAGGTGCATCGAGTGTCGCTCAAACACATGTTTTGACCAGTCCTTACTTGCTTACCCTAGAAGTGTTTTACCCGTTCCATATACTACTATACCTTTACTGACCGGTTAGTAGGCACTTGGTGGCAAATGGACACTAACCTTGAGCACGGCGACCGAAATGGCGATCTGGATGGCCTGCTGCAGGAGCACGCCCTTGACGACGTCCTTCCGGGAAGCGATGTTCTTGGTCTCCTCGTCCCTCGTCGAGTGCAGCCTGTACCTGTCCAGCAGCGTGGTGCGCCGCAGCAGCACCTCGTAGATCCCCGCGTACACCCAGTACACGGCCACCGGCGCCAGCGTCACCGCCACCTCCGGGCCGTCGAGGCTCAACCAGCCACTGGCCATCGCTAGCTTGCTAGAGTTCCCGTGGACTGCTCTACCGCCGGTGGTCAAGCGCAGGCCGGAGAGGGAGATGATGATAGCTAGGTGGACTGGCGAAGCTGGTTGTTGTTGGTGGCCAGAGAAACTAGCTAGAGGGAGCTTATGAAGCTTTGTGCTTGAAGCATTGTGAAGCTTTGGCCGTTTTGTGCGCGTGTTGTTCGTGCCATTTTCGCGAGGCGCGGGGGTATATATGGGCTGCCATGGGCAGGCTGGGGCACGCGTGACCCAACGGTATTCTGACTTCCGACCGCGCCCTGCGCGCGACACGAACATGAACACACGGACGGCGATCGATATGGAACGTCGGGCCAAGCGTACGTGTAAGCGTCGTCTTTCAGATACGGTGGTGACGTCCCAACGACCGCTAAACTAGAGTATATATATCGGCCAAGAGCAGGAAAGAATTTCGCGTATGTTTGTTTACCCGGTCGCATGTTGCGAGTCCTCGAACAGCTAGCCGCGCGCGCGCGTGGACATGGTCGACTCGATCGGGGGTGCACGCATCGTATCGTGCTCCACTTGTCGCGCTTCGCAGCCGGTCGAACCGATGAGCAGAATCTCGTGGAATACTAGGGAATCACGGCGTTACATATCAGTGTTCCTAGCACAGTAGATTCGTCTTGATGAGCAGAATCTCTCTCGCTCTTCGATTGGTCCGTCTCGTCGATCGGCCGCGCGTGCTCCCCAAAGATGATTCGTGGATCTTCGCACGGTGGCGCCGGGCGTCCACGGCCGGGCCAAGGCGCGACGCGCGCAAAGCAGTTAGCAGTACTGTTCGATCGCGCGCGGTAACACAGAAACGCACGGCGCCAGAGCGTCGTTTTTCAGATGCTAGTCCGCCCATTGATTTCACCCACGTGCACGCGCGTCATTCCTCGGCTTCCAGATGTCGCGACCAGAGTTTCCTCGTACGTGCGCGCGGCCGAGCAATTGTGTCGCGCTCGCCGCCGAGCCAAGGTCAAAAGACTCGACGCTCGCGGCGGCTGGCAAATGCGGTTGGCCGGTATATGTGGGGCGTTCCTCATCCGCTGCGCGCGTCTAGAGGTCTGCGCCTTTCAGTTTTAAAATATTGATATTATTGATTTTTAATATTAATTTTGAATATTTATTTTATTTTATAAAAAATTTAAATATATAAATTTTTATTATTATTTAATGAGTAAATTTCACAAAACTATAAGTATTTTATCAAAATTATCATAAAACTACATATTTAAGTTATAATTTTATAAAGTTATAGATTTTAGATCAAATTTATCATAAAATTACAGATTTTATATCTAATTTATCACAAAACTACATATTTTATATTCAAATTATTACAAAACTACAAATGTTATGCAATGTATCGAATTTACTGTAGCAAATATATAGTTTTCTTAAGCTATGATTTAAATCTGTAGTTTTGTGATAATATTCATAAAATACATGTAGTTTTATGAAATTTACTCTTATTTAATTTATTATTATAAAATTTAAATTATGACTAATAATTTTACATATTAAAATAAATTTTTTTAATTAAATAAATAATTAAAATTAATATTTAAAATTAATTATGTTAATAATTTAAAATCGGAGGTAGCAAGCTGTCCCGAGGGCGCTCTTGTCCCGGCGCGGCTGTCGCATGACCAGGAACAAGAAACCCGTTTCAGGCCGTGGTCAAATTCAGCGGGAGTGGGGAGTGCGACTGCTATCTATTTGCTTCGTGCATCCTGAACGCAGGTGGGCCGAAACTGAGTCGAAGCCTTCCATGCCTGACGGGTTCACCACTCCGGGCCTCACAGAAGGCTCCAGGCCCTCAGCCCAAACGAGTTTGCGTTCTAGGATTTCGGTCCGGTTCCCCACGTCCCCGCCCAACCAGTATGCCTCTCCCGTCACCGCCGCCTCCCGGAGTGGCTCCCGGTCTCCAGCGCTCGCCGGCGGCCTAGCTCGTCCCCTCTCGGCGCCTCCAAGTGACCTTCCACCGAATCGCGCTTTCATCCCGAGCTCTTCTCGTGCGGTCTCCGCCCTCCTGCTCCTGTCCGCTCCCGGTACCGGCAGCGCACAGATCCAACCGGCCTTGGGCTGGATTCGTCGTCCACCGGTACGGAGGGAGCTCGCTCGATTGGTTGGGTCCTATCAACAATTTGATTCCCATTTTTCTTTCTGGGATCGGTTCTCTGTGATCCATCAACCTTTTGTGATTTATTTGCAGAGCGTGGAGCGCTAACACCACTTTCTTCTTCAGCGTTCGTTTCAAACCCGGCGATTGGATTTCGGTTGTGATCGGATTCCGAGTGGACGTTGCATCGGAGATGCAGAGTCTGGGCAACTTCAGGCTCCCGCCCTTCTTCAACTATCCGCCTTACTTCACGTAACCCTCAGCTCTTCCTCTTTCTCCCCCGTCCTTTCGCTGCTCTCAACTCTCCAATGAACGAAGAAAACAACGAACAGTTTCTAAACGAAGGCTTAGCAGTGTCCAGCGCGAAGAGTTAAAACGAAGATACGTTCGCTCAGTGTTAAAGACTTATGATGGCTTAATGAATTGGTCCGTAGCTTTTGCTTCTGCAGTGTATTGGTTTATCTACTAATAGGATGCTCACATACTGCTGCCTGGTTGTTTTTGGGCCCTCTGAAGTTTCAATTTAGATGTCCATCCAATTACTGTAGAAATGGTTTTTATGATTATGTTTCATAGTTTGTCTATAGGAAATGGAGTTGCTGCTATTACTTTAGCTGTCATATGAACTTCTACTCATGTGAGAATAATGTGTCTGTAAGCTTCTCTAATCTGTGCTCAAAAGGAAGCTTGCAAATAAAGTGTCACGGTAGATGCACTTATAATCATAGCATTGCTGTCCTGTTTGTATGCGGATGTAAATGTTCAAACTATATTTTTCAAGCTTATTCTCTTGTCACTGCAACATCAGTTTTTTCTAAGAGCCCCGATTTACAAATTTACATAATCTTCCAGTGTAGAATGTGTACATGGCTCAATCTGAGCATACAAGTTGAAGCCGTCAGCATTCAATTATCCTTGACCGTTATCATTCTGCATCAATATTTTGCTAAATATATGTTGATTTTTGCATTATTTAGATTTGAGATGTTTGAACTTCCGAAGTAACTGTAGGCCATCAACATTGATATTTCTTACATGTTCAATCACCTGTTTTCTTTTGATGCATCAATGGATTTACTTTGCTTTAATCATTACCAAGATATTGCTTATATCTTCAAAACTAGCTACAAATGAACTCTATTGAAACACCCTTCACATTTATTCTGCTGAATGTCAAGATTGATAATTGTAGCATGCTAACATATATCCATCAGTTTACAGCCTGTGCGTGAAACAAGGGAAAAACAAGTGCAATTATGGAAAGATCTCATTCTTGATTACTGTAGAAGCCAAAAGATACATATAATCTCCCTGGAAGAAGATTTTCCCCTGTTCTCCAATCCAAAGATTGAGAGTATGCATTTAAGTTGATTAGACTAAATTACTGTATTTTTACACCTTTTATCTGCACCATAATTTACTTGCCTTTTGTGATGTAGGATCCCTTAGCCATGAAGCAAAGGAAGGGTTCCTTTCAGCCCTTGTTAGTGAAGGTTCATTCTATATGCAATTAAGATTTACTTTTAGCTACTGTTATGGCAATTTTTTCTGTGTTTTCATATTTGTTTTGATATTCTGCAGGGCGGGCAGAGTGGATGGACAAAGGTCACAAGAAATGCCTCATTCTTTGGCTAAGGATACTGGATTGGGCTGATATTATATACAACTTTGTAATACTTTGTCTCCTCTTACATCTGACATCTAATCGCAATATGTTCACTGTGGCATAATTTCTCTTTGCCGTTTGCTTATAGGTAAAGGATAATGGATTGGAAGTCATGACCCTTGAAGAAATACGCTCAGGAATTGATACGCGTGGATCTGGTGAGATTGAAAATTTTCAATGCAAGAGTTTGAGTCGAGAAATTCTATAGTATCCCCCTGCCTCACAATAACTTTAAGTAAAAGCACTAGATGACTTGTAGGTATTTACTTTAGGCTTGTATCGTTGGTGATGCTCCATCAGTTATACAATAGAAAAGGGAATCCAACGTAGGAGCTAGGTGTTTTTTTTTTCATTAAGAAGAAGAAATAGCGACCAAATAGTCACCCAAATTCTAGAGTACGGGGACTCAACTGTGGCTGGTAAAGAGTGCATATCCACACATCTACCCCCTAACTAATTGAGCCAACTTAGTTGCTTCAGTAATACAATACAAGCATCTCATAAGAGAATCACTTTCAAATGTGTTCTGCCTTATTCAATTTATTTTTACTATTTTGTTCTTGTCGCAGAACTTGAAGGAATTGATCGTGGTGTTCTCATGCGGGCTCTGCGGCTGTTGGAACAAAAGGGCAAAGCGGCTATTTTCAAAGGCACTTCCGCTGATGATGAAGGCGTGAAATTTTCTGTCTAATGTTTTGCGGTCCTCAATATGACAGAATCTTGGTCAGCGCCTTTTGAACATGACACTGGCCGTGTATAGCAGTATGTTAATCTCAACCTTCCATGGCAGAATTATCTGCATCCTTTTCACTGCTGTGGTTTGTTAAATGCCGTATTCATCTCCGCCTGAGCTGTTATTGTGTCAAAAATGAACATACATTGTCCATTAATAGAGTTGAACTACTCTTGCGTCTTATGCCCCCTGATTCTATGCAATGGCGACAGCAGTTAAGAAACGGGCTATGAAATGGTTTCAGTTCATGATTTTTTGGAGCAAGCTCCGAGAGTTAATCATATTTATTTTGTGAAATGGCTTCAGTTCCTGAAAGTTATTGCAAGCATTCAAATACCTTGGGGGAAATTCTCTATTTACACGAAGGGCATATTCTTCGTAACTTTTATCTGCATTCGACGCAGTCTGTTGCAGTTTTATTTTTTTACGACAGCTTCTTTAAAGATGCATTTCGTTGCTTTCACTATGTAGCTGTGCTGCGCATTGGTGTGAACTGTTGGTAGTCACCAGAACTCGAGAATCTTCCAGGAGCCGAGCTCTCAAGCAATCAGTTCACGAAGGAAAATCGAGTTCTTTACTCCTACCTTTCAACGAAGCCGCTGGCTAGACTTCCAAGCAGAAACTGGGATCCGCTTCATGAATTTCTCACGCAAGAACTTGATTCTCCGGTCCCGCCACTGACGGGTAGACCGCAAAAAATCGACCAGAAACCGGTCCCCATCGGAGGAATCCGCGGGCGCATCAACACTTGATTTCAGTCTTCATCATGCCCACCTCACATGTCACCTCACATATCTGCGTCCCATCCGCTAATTTTAAATTTATTTCTGCGGTTATCAGCAGCCACTGGTGTAGGGGATGGAAATTGACATTTGATTTGATGCTGTCCGCTTTCATTTGTCTGCCCTTGTTGGTCAGTTATGGCATCACTGAATAAATAAAGCCAACACGCGAACCATTTACATGTCTGCCCTTGTCTCGGTTCCTTCCCCCTAGTTTCAGCTTCCCTTATTGATCCTTGAGGGGTGGAGGTGGAGTCTGGAGGTCTGAAGGAAGGAGGTGGAGCAGTTCCTTAATCTGACAGGTTTTCTTCTCTCTTTTTTTTTGCCATAGCATGTCCTCTGTAATATGTGCTGTAAGCCTTATTCTGTTGATGGCGCCGGATTGTTAGTTCATTTCAACTTATTTGCTGGAAATAGGAAGCCTAGAAAAGAGAGATGGCGTCAAAGAGGATTCAGAAGGAGCTAAAGGATCTGCAGAAGGACCCTCCAACTTCATGCAGTGCAGGTGCTTGCTTCTGTGTAGTTTTTGCAGTTTTGGCCATACCCTTGTGCAGTCAGTTTCGTTCACATGCTTCTGAATGACTTCTTGTACGCATAATTTGCTTCCCTAGTACAACCGGATTAGCCTTCTTGTAAAACTGACGTGATCAACAAGCCTTTGGTCGGTCAAGCTCTAGAGGAAGGAAGGATGTGCTAGATCATGACATTATCTTTGCAACGGCTCTGGTCTGCAAAGAAATATTTTTCTGGAGTAAAGTAAGATTAAGGGATAGTAGAACAAGTACCAATCCATCATCCTTTTTCAGCGCTATTTGGTTCAACCTGGTTTTATTCCTTTTTACTCTTCTTGCAAGTTTGGTTTCCCCTCAAATATTTGCGTGACTCTAGTCTTTTTGCTCACAGATTATATTGTTTGTGAAAGAGCATAAACTTGAATTATGTTTTTTACATACTTATATAGCAAAATTGGAGGATAATTTAACATTTAGATGAAAAATCTGACAGATGCGTAATGATTTCTCTATATAACGATGGCAATGGCTTGGAACCTACTGCCTTAGGGAAGCTCTGACCCTGCAAATCAAATGCCTTGTTGGTAAAAAAGATGACAATATGCTCTTGTTTGACAGGTCCTGTGGGTGAAGACATGTTCCATTGGCAGGCAACAATAATGGGCCCATCTGATAGCCCATATGCTGGTGGAGTTTTCTTGGTTACAATCCACTTCCCATCGGACTATCCTTTTAAACCGCCAAAGGTATTACGGTTTCATGATTGTAGCAATGATGTATCAGTTCTTATTTCTCTGTTTTTTTTCTTATTGTTGAAAAAAAAAACATATGCATGAAGGGGAGCATTGGCACAACGGTAGAGCTGCTGCTTGTCACTATAGGTCACGGGTTCTAGTTTTAGAAACAATCTCTTATAAAAATATAGGGAAATGCTACATACAAAATACCCAAAGTGGTCAAAACATTTCTGAACCCTACAAATGCAGGAGCTACGTGCACCAGCCTACCCTGTTTTTGAAAAATATGCATATGCTTCACTTCACATTCTAGGAACCTGAACTCCAAGAACCAAAACCATTCTTAGTGAAATGGTCAAGAGATTTGACATTTTTTTGTAAGTCATGGCGAGATTTACTATGAAATTATCATGTTGTAACCAATAACCATGTTCCATAAGGACAGATGCACTGTTGATGCATAGTTTTGAGTTATTTCCATCTTTCTTTTTTTAAGTTTACCGTGTCCCACTTTCTTTCGTATAAGTAATCAGTTATGCTTTTGCCAATTTTTCTGTGCCCTTGTAAATCGTTAGATTGTTCATCTACTGAAGGAATAACCGATGTTGTTTACAAGAAAACTTTGAAGTTTGAGAAATCATTTGGTACATTGAATACTCATACTTTTACAATAAAAAACCGCCAATAGTTTCTTAAGTATTTAACATAAATAATGAGCAACACGCAGGTGGCATTCCGCACCAAGGTGTTCCATCCAAATATCAACAGCAATGGGAACATCTGCCTTGACATCTTGAAGGACCAGTGGAGTCCTGCCTTAACGATTTCCAAGGTTGGTATCCTCATGTAGTACTACTGTACTGCTATTTTCATGGGCATTTTCTTCGCACCCGGCACCCACACCTCTGTTTTCTGTTTGCATCCAGGTGCTGCTGTCCATCTGCTCCCTGCTGACTGATCCAAACCCCGACGACCCTCTGGTTCCTGAGATTGCGCACATGTACAAGACGGACCGCCGCAAGTACGAGAACACCGCGAGAACCTGGACCCAAAGGTACGCCATGTAGAGAACGGGATCTCCGGTCCTTGGAGTTGCTCTGGGCAGTGCGTTCTGTTGCTGGACGTGACCTGTATTCGTGTGCTGACTCTCCTGTTATGTCAAACTGGTGCTCGTAAATTTTGAAGCCCTAGTTCGATTCAGAAGCAGGCTGATCTATTGGCAGGCCCGTCGTGCACATGGGCCGTTTGACAGGCCGCGATGTCTGTTGCAAGATGACGTCGGGCCGTGTTTCACTTCCTCCTGGTTCATCTGGACAAAGCTGCAGGAGGAAAGGCGCCCGTGACGCTCAAAGCTTCAAAAGCTGAGCTGTGATGAGATGCGGAAAGCGAAGAGTTAGGTGAGTTATCAGAATTTTGAAGCAAGTGCTGTAGATACCGGGAGAAGAGATGCTCGTTGTCCTCTGGCCTGGGCGAGCACGCGGTACCCATGCGTTTTCACTGTACCACGTACCAACTCGAATGATCTAATCGTCCCGTCAGCAGCGCGCGCACGGCGCAGTACTGTTTTGCTCCAGTATAGTACTGTAGTAGTACTCCCCTTGACCGAACAGTTCAAAGATGCAAGGAAAGAAGAAAAAAGCGGCGAATTTCTGCCCGCCTTCTCCCATTCCGATTTCTGAGAGCTTTGCAAGCTGCCGCGACTTTACTTTTACTGCACTACTACTGCTTACCACCAGTACAGCAGCTGTTGAATCCGAGCTGATCCATCCAGTCAGTTCATCTGAATTGCCAAATGTGTTCAAATCAGACCAGTTGCCATATCAAGCCTTTCCCATTCAGTTTCACCAAAGGTCGTCCTCTAGCCTAGCGGACCAAGCGTGCGACCCACCAGTTCTGACTGACTCTTGTTCCTGAATCCTGCCCTGTGAGTGCAGCCAGCCGGCTTGCACCAGTTCAGTTTCGGTCGATCACTCATCACCATTCCGTATGGGATGGAAGGCATTACAATTGCGTCAGGTATGGACGTAAAACCGTACTAGTCGTGAAAAGGCGGCCGATCACACAAGCCCTACCGCTGCCCAGCTTTTGGCCGCTCTGAGAGCGAGAAAGGAAAGGAAGAGGGACAGCCATGGCCGATGGCGGTCGTAGTGAGTCATGGAGAGCTGCACCTGCATGCATCTGGCTGCAGCCTTGCGGGGTGTGGCCGTGCCGGGGGCAATAATACCAGCGGCACGGACCCTGTTGGTGGTTACGGCGTCCCAGGAATGTGACCCGCGCCGAGGCCGAGCCGGTAATCATGCGGCGCTCACGTGGCCGCAGCTTTCACTACCGGTGGTGCCGTTTGGTGGCCGTACGTACGCACGCGGCCCGGCCGCCGGCGATCCAGCGCGTGGGCGGGTTCGGTGAACCGGACCCCGCGGCGGCACGCGTGGGGATCCGGCGGTGGCGCCTGGCCGGGGCGGGGCTGCAGTGTTCTGTCCGGCTGGCCTTTCCTTTGACATTCGGGCACAAGGAGGCCCTGTTTAAATTCGGATTTTAAGATCATAGATTCTGAAAATTTAAAATTCAGATTCTAAAATTATAAATTTTGTGTTGTTTGAATTAAGAGATTTTATTTAGTTTTTTAAATTTTAAAATTCGAATTTTAATATTTTAAAATCTTAAACATTTAGATTATTAGATTTTATTATTTTAGTTATGTTGATATGCATTATAGTATAAAATATTAAATAATAGTTAGATTTATAAGATTTTTTTTATTTGGATTCTCATTCAAACGGCACCGGAGTCAGGTTGGAATTGGATGAAGCTGCACACTCTTCGGTGGGCAGCGAGCAGTGCGCCATGCATGTACGATCACCCGCAGGCTGGACAGGCATCCACGATACGCGCGGCTGGGAACTCGGGCTTCACCGCCACAGTAATGCGTTGGCGATCCCAAAAAGGGAGAAGAAAATTGCCGGCAGCCAGACACCGGTGGTGGTGGTGGTGGTGGTCTGGAGCAGGAAACGGCTATCCCGGAACGCAGCGCGTGTCCCCCGAGAGAACGAACGCGGAGAAGGCGAGACACGGAACGGGCGGAACACGACGACCACCCCCACCGCCGACCCGTTGGGGCGCCCCGCCCCGTAAAAACCCCGCGACCACGAGCGCGCCCATACTGCTCGGCAGAGTCCGTGGTGCGCGGTGGTGGTCTGATCTCGTTCTCGTGCCTCGAGCCCTCGCGCGCGCTCGGCTCTGCTCGTCCGGCCATTTACTTCTGCCAGCACCTGCCATGCTGCACAATTCGACCATTTCTTTGCCGTTTGTACTACCTCTAATTAGAGTTAAATTTTTTTACCTTTGATAATTAATAATAAAAAATTAATAATGTTTTATCATATATAAATTATGTTACTAGATTTTTTATGAAATAGAATTTTATAATATATAACTATTTATATTATAAATTACTTAAATTTTTAAATATTATTAATTAAAGTTAATAAAATTTAACTTTGATTAAACATAAATATACTTATATTTTTGGACGTATAAAGTACTGTACTACGGCCTTACGGGTACGAATCCCGATGCTATCTGCTGCCAGCCGCTCTCGTGGCCGCGCGCGCCCAGGCACGCTGGACCAGCGCGCGCGCGCGCGCGGCGCGGCGCTGTTCTTTTGCAAGGCGCAGCAACAGCGGACAGTCAAGTCCCCAGTGGTTCGTGGTCCGGACCGAGATAACGGAAAGTACTCACGGGCCACCAGGGGCGGGAGGGCGCGCACGTCATGCATGAGAAGCTGCCCCGTCCCGGCCAGCAGCGGTCCACGATTGCCGCCCCCCACCGCCTCGCGAGGCAAGACAGAGACAAACAGAAGCAGGCGGAGCTTGGCCAAACCTACTCCAATCCAGCGGCCGAAAAACAGGAGTAGCTTGTCAGTTTTCATCGAACCGCTCAATTGTGTTGTGGGTTGTGGCACCATATCCAGGGTAGGGACTGTTTATATTGTGATTATAATTTGCCACGATAAAATGTTGACATTCTGCATCAACTTCAGTAATTATTTAATTTATTGTCAAACTTACGGTGTGCCATAATCATTTAAATAGCCTGCGAATTCATTTTTTCAAAAGTTCCTAAAGTTGCTATGTCAAATTTCTTCACCGAACTTTTGGCGCGTCAAACTTTTGGTATGGCAAACTTTGGTACCCATCCAAAGAGACCTTAACCTTGTTTGTCATATATGTCCTCAGTTTACATTTAAATGTGATTTTAGAAATTATATTAACTTTTTGATAAGATATTATTTTGATTTTCCACTGTAAGGTCCCTTTTGGAACAAATGAATTTTTTTATTCCTACGTTTTTTCTATGAAATTGAGCTGATTCCTGTGAAATTCTTGTGAGATTACTGTGAAAATTCAGAGACCTAACAATGCGACGACATCTCTGTTGTAGGTGAAAAGTTATGGAATGAGTGAATGATCAATTGCATTGAAGAGGGGTATAATTTATACTAAGTACAAAGGTGCCCGTTGGAAGAGGCACCCATTCTAAGTGTTCTGAACATTTCACTAAGTGTTATGAATACTTCACTAATTACAGTATATTACTAATTGATCACTCATGAAATATTCTTTAACACTCCTTCTTGATCAATTATGTCGATGCATTCTTATAAGAAAACCTGAAAGGAAAAACTTATAATGATTATTTAGTTAATATCTCCCCCAAAACCCGATTGGCAAAATTAAGGAGAATATATGTTTTAAAACTCTCTTAAAAACCCCGTAAGTGAAAATAGAGAGAAATAATAATATGCCATGAGAAACTCCTTTAAACCATATAGGAAAAATTATAAGGAGAAAATATATGACATATATGAATGCTTGTATTGTTCTATATTGCCTCATTAGAAACCTATATATGAGATAAAACCTTTATTGGAAAACTCAATAGGAAAAGAGTGCAATATGATAATCATATTATTGATAGGTTATATTTGGGGATTTACTCCCCCTGATTATTGTAAGTCTTTAAGTCTTCTCATACCTATTCCATGAACGTATTTCCGGAATAATAATGTCGGTAGAGATTTTGTAAATAAATTTGCAACATTATCACGAGACTTTGTTTGCAATATTTCTATTTCACCGTTCTTTTGTAATTCATGAGGGTAAAATAGTTTCAGAGTAATATGCTTTGTCATGTTACTCTTTATATAACCAGTATTCATTTGTGTAATACAAGCTGCATTATCTTCATAGATAATTGTTGCTTCCTTGATAGGACCAATACCACAAGATTGTTGTATATGGTTTATCATTCTGCGAAGCCAAGCACACTCACATGAAGCTTCATATAATGCAATTATTTCAGAATGATTTGTGGATGTAGCTACAAGAGTTTGTTTTGATGACTTCCATGATATATTTGTTCCACCATGTAAGAATACAAATCTCGTTTGTGATCTGGCATTATGGGGATCAGATACATAGCCAGCATCATCAGTATATCCAATTATAGTCATTTCTCGGCTAAATTTATAGAATAAACCAAGATCACTTGTGCCTTGGAGATATCGAAAGATATTTTTAACTCCCGTCCAATGACGTTCAGATGGAGCTGCGCTATGTCTAGCTAGTAAACTTACTGCAAAAGCTATATCAGGTCTGGTGCTATTTGCAATATACATTAGCGCTTCAATAGCACTTAGATATGGAATCTCTGATCCTAATAATTCTTCATTTTCGTCTCTAGGTCTGAACTGATCTTTATTCATGTCAAGAGATCGAACAACCATTGGAGTTTTGGAGAGATAGGATTTATCCATATTAAATTTCTCTAAAATTACTTGGATATATGAAGACTGATGGATTAGTATTCTTGTCTTAAGATGCACAAGTTGAAGACCTAAGCAAAATTTGATTTGACCCAAATCTTTCATCTCAAATTCCGTCTTTGATGATTGTGTGCTTCATCAATGTCACGTGTATTTCCAATGATGTTTAAATCATCTACGTACACTGAGATGATGCAAAATCCAGTTAAAGATTTTTTAACAAAAACACATGGGCAATCATCATTATTAGAATATCCCTTTTGTAATAGAAATTCTTTTAGTCGGTTGTACCACATCCTACCTGACTGTTTTAAGCCATAAAGTGACTTCTTAATTTTTACACGATACATGTTGTGATTATGATTCTTATTCACAATTTTAAGCCCTTTAGGAACTTTCATATAGATTTTTGAATCTAGTGACCCATATAAATATGCTGTCACTACATCCATGAGATGCATGGATTGACCTTTTTGTACTACCAAGATATTAAGTATCGAAATGTTATACTACTCATAACTGGAGAATATGTTTCATCGTAATCGATGTCGGGTCTTTGCGTAAACCCTTGTGCTACAAGCCTCGCTTTATATCTCACCACCTCGTTGTTTTTATTTCTTTTACGAACAAAAACCTATTTATATCCCACAGGATAGACATTTCGAGGAGTAGGTATTACTGCAGTAAATACCTCTCTTTTCTTAAGCGAGTGCAATTGTGCCTCAATTGCTTCCTTCAATTTGTTCCGGTCCGAGCGCTTGAAGCACTCTGCCATGGTTTTAGGTTCTGGATCATGTTGAAGGTCACTTGCAGTTTTGAAAGAAAAATTAATGTCGACAATTGTGGTCTTTCTATTAAATGATTCTCCAGAATCAATATAATTAGTGGAAATTTCTTTTACCCCTTCTAACTCTTTATTATTTCTCAAAATTTTTGAGTTGGGGTCTTCCGGTGTCCCAGCAACAATATTTGTATGCGCGCTTTTGCTGGGTATGTGCTCCGGCGCCCAGGGACGCTTCGGCGTCTAGAGTGAACATGGTGACGGCGACCATGGTGAACACGACGACCACGGAGTGTGGTCTGCTGGTGGCGGAAGCCTCGACGGACTGGAGCACGGTGACGGTGGTGGAAACCTCCACTACCAGGAGGGTGCTGGCGACGATGGTCGAAGCCTCAACGAACAGGAAGGTGCTGGTGATGGATGTGACGGAGAACTCCACGAACAGAAAGGATGAACACTATGTACAGTGAGTTTCCATCCATGCTTACCAGAGTTCGAAGGCAGGGCCTTCAATGGTTTTCGGTGGTGTTCGAAGACAGTGCTAATAACGTGTTGCGGGTGAAAAGTTATGGAATGAATGATCCATTGCATTGAATAGGGGTATAATTTATACTAAGTATAAAGGTGCTGGTTAGAAGAGGCACCCATTCTAAGTATTGTGAACATTTCACTAAGTGTTCTGAGTATTTCACTAATTACAGTATATTACTAATTGATCGCTCTTAAAATATTCTTTAACAATCTCTATACTCCTGCATGGACACTAGCAAAGCTAGGTGTAGCTTCCATAGCACATGGACACCCGGGTAAATCATGATTTTAACACTAATAAACCTAATTTTAACCACACGTATCTTTTGAGACATACTAATTTCAATGCATGCACCATCTTTGCTCTGATTTTAGCTTCACTGTGCATGGACACGACTTCCTAGTGAATTCTTGCCCAGACACTGACCTATGCCGACCACATGTATTTTGGCTATGTAAATCGACATGATCGCAAATATTGATGAAAAATAGTAGCTAGGAGTACTAGTATGTTGTTTTTGAAAAGTTTTGACTGCTCCTCCAAATCAACTGCACCATTTCTGACATGTGGGCTAGCTAGCATATAAAGCCCACATATCAACCAAGGTGTAGCCCACTGCATGAAATCAGGAGACCTCATCTCTTCGAGTGTTTCATTTAAGATGGTGTAGCAAATTGCTCTGTGTACTACAGGTACAACAAAATTGAAGGCTGAAGAAGGAGACCGTACTCCACCATTCAATTCACTGGACCGAGCACACAACACCCAAATTGAAAGCTTAAACTGCCAAGATCCACGGCCGTCGTCGCGATCCAGCACGCGGTAAACTATAGTGCGTGCGTCCAAGCATGGATGGAAAGCAGCCTGCTGCTCCTGCATGCTGCATTTCGCGAATGGGCAAGCAAGCGGCAGCATGAGCAGGGCAAGGACCGAGGAGGAGGCACTGAGGCAGGCGGCAGCACGCGATTTGTTAAAGCCGGGTGCTGTACGGACGAGCAGTGCCACCCATACGGCTTGTCCCCATTTCCAAACGTCAAAATAAATTTGAAAAAGCCCGATTTGGAAAAGCAGCATACCACAGTTCAAACTCCATTTGTACAGAGCCGTTTCGTCCGTCCCGCTTGTGATTTGCAATGGCAAACGGGTCTGGCCTTTTCTGAAGCAGCACAAGGCTCCCTTGTCAGCAAGGCATAGCAGTAGTGCGCCAAAGTTTCATTGGAGCCTAGGAGTGCGATGCATAACATGGCACGGAGTAAACAAATGGCTGGCAGCCGGCTGCGTGCGCCACGCGTGGTAGGAGGTGGAGCCCTAATCGCCACTCATCGCCATCATCATCAATCAGCCCAGAACATCACGCATAGGGACAATGTCCTTCTTCCTAGTCTTCCTGTCCACCAGTCCATCACCTTGACCATCCTAGGCAGCTTCAGAAAACACACATCTAGGTTCTAGGCAGCTAGGGATCCTACAAGTACGGTTGCCAAATGAGAGGCCGTATACGCACCTGGAAACAATAAACAAGAGCGTATGTCTACAAATCAACACATGAGTAGAGTATACTATACATTTGGCGGTTGAACATGACATGTGGAGAGACGAAACATGGATTTAAACAAAACAATAACCCTTCCAATGCATAATCCAAAGCCATTCCATTACTCCGAGATCAAAATCATATAAAGAGAAAAAGGGAACGTCGTGGCTACCAGTCGCAGCAGCAAAAGAGATTCAGTCTTATGGATCCAGAGCATATTAAATTAACTCTATTTTACTGTCAGTTGTATATTTGCTTCCGTGGTAAGCATACTTCACTTGGTCTCTGATGATTGTGCTCTCTCTGAGTTCCCGTGCAAAAGCAGAACATGTTGTGGCACGAAAAGCTACTCAAGCGAGCAGGAGCGTGTAGAACATACTGTAGTAGTACGTGCGAAGATAAGGTAGTATAGGAGTGCAATACAGTACTCGAACCTAAAGATAGGAAAAGGGGACGGTACGGCACATCTTTGTTATGCATAGAAGCAGTAAGCTTTACACTCCTACTGTGCATGCTCGTGGACGACGAGCGAAGCCCCTGGCTGCTGGTTGCTCGGCATGTGAGAGCGAGGGCGCGTGCAGGACCGCGTCGTGCCCGAACCGGCAAAATTTTCTGTCCTCAGATGTGTCCCCCGACCCAGCACACGTGTATGGCGTAGACGGGCACCGCGCGAGAGATCTGCCGCGACGCGCGCACACCGGGTGCTCACGTGCAGGCAAAATTCACCGCTGTGCCGTGCCATCGCCGTCCCGCGGATGGCAGGAAGAGCCGGCCGGCCGGTAGTGGTGGCGGCGAACAAAAAAATCACAAGTTACTGTGCGCGGATCACCGCCCCAGCCGACCGCCACCTCGTGTGCGCCATATGCAGGGATACCTGATACAATTTCGGAAGTATTTCTGTGTTGCATTCGCAGTTCCGCTTGCCTGCTGAACTTTTTCCATTATCCTCGAGCAATTTCTTTTGTCTTCTACAGTAGTGCAGCAATGCCGGCACTGGCTGCGGATTCCGGCCACCAGCAGTAGTGTCGACGCTGAGTCACTCCAGATGCGTACAAGAAGATGGAGTTGTAAAATGGCTCGGCACTCGGCAGCATCCTCCGATTAAAAAACCCAATGGATTCTACTCTCTCTGTCTCAATAAAAATTTCTAAGTTTTATTGATTACGATTTTAATCTATAATTTTGATAAATTTGATTACTTTTAATAATATAAATTATATATATTATAAAATTATTTTTTATTAATTTAAAAATATAAATACTAGATTTTTAAATTTAATTGAATCTATAAAAATCATTGGTCAAACATTAGTTAATAAAAACTAGAAATAAACTTTTACTGGATAGAGGTAGCATGCACTTAAAGGCTAAAGCACCGCACCGCATCCATGCAAGCACGCATGTGTGGGCGTATCAGCAGCGCACGCTCGCTTGAATTCAAAGGGGCCTTCGGCCGAATATTCAAGGCAAGAAAAGCGACCAGAGATCGATAGCGTGGGTGTCCCGTGTGCGCGCCAAATATATCGCGGCGTGACCCGCCATTGGTTGGCGCTTTGACTGTGGGTTTTTGAAATTCAAACCCCACTTTGAGCCATTTCATGCTTGCACATGAGGGCACAAAACCCACACGAAAAGGTTAAGCAGCACTCTTTGGGGCAAGAGAAATTTCACATATCGTCTAGATAAAAAACATAGGATGTGGGAAAAATTATTTAATCCACAATGGATTATAGCGTGGGAGTATATATCTTAGCACAGCTATAAAGAAATGAAGAAATGATCATTCTTCTCTATGTTAGCTATGACATAAAAAAGCTCATCAAACACGCTATGGTACTCCAGGTTGTAAGACGGACGTCTTACATACAACAGTTATGGAGTATAGGACCATTTTTAGATCCCAAATCTATTGAGATTCGAGATATGATTATTAGATTTTGTTGAACGGTAGCGCCATAGTTTTCTAGGAGTAGTACTGTTTTCTTTCTTCATCCTCGTTTGTTTGCCTCGAAGTAGTAGAACGGAACTCACAGATTGTTGCCAAGTCGCTACGGGGACCTGACCGTGCCCGCAGGACGCTATCGTGCGAGGATGCATGCGGTACGAGAATACGTGACGAGGTGACATGAGCTAGTACACCACACACATCACCAGAATTCCCAAGAGAAGATGTTGCAATGGCATGGTGCTGGATCAGTTTTTCCGTCACAAAGACCAACGGTTTTGAGTCGCGGGATGTCGTAGTCCTAATAGAGACAGGAGCACGTCGTCGGTCGTCGTACGCCCCGGCCGGTTGCCCCAGCGAACGCGGGGAGATATCAACCGGACCCGTCCAAGCGCTAAGCACGCAGGTTCGCTGGAGTGATGGGGGGCTGTTAGTTTAAAATGGCTCCGGGTCAGAGGCGCTCTGACGCCGGTGCTCCGCCCGACGCTTTGACCGGCCGGCTCGGCGGAGGAGCACTTCTTCCCTCCGGCGCGTTCGCCCCGGACCGACCGCCGTCACGTGCCGCCCCACCTCCCTCCTCCCGCGCCCCGATGGCCGCCCGGGGTGGAGGGGGGGCCACCACGCGTCACGTCACGATTGGCTCTGCGCCCCCCTGCCCAACGGTTGGGACCCCGCCTGTCAGGGCGCGGCGGCCAAAATATCGCGACGCCGACGGGGTGGCGCTGTCTGCTGTTCGGGGGTTCGGAGAGGGTTTATTTATTACGTTTAAACCGCTAAAACTGATTGAGATAGATTTAATAAAAATCACAAAAACTTAAAAAATGTGTCGAAAACTGTTTCAAATCAAAAATTTAAAATTTGAACAAACTATTACAGTAAATTGATCGGTTTTATCAATTAGTCGAACGGTTTCATCGGTTAGGCGGTCGGTTTTTACAGTTTTAGATTTTAAAATTTAAAACTCATCGATTTTACCCGTTAGTCGACCGGTTTTATCGATTTTCGATATTCTGAATTTTTTTAAATTTTCAAATTTTTAAAAAATTTTAAAATAAAAACTGATCGTGTGATAAAACTGATCCGAACCGATTTCACTGAAAACCGTAAAAATCGATCGATTTTGAGCAGTTTTGTAATCTTTGGCTCTGGATGGTAACAAGGACGGGCGCCCGCGCCACGCCATTACTGAAGCAGATGGACGGGCAGCGGCCATCCTTTCCCCACGAATGGAGCGTCGTCCGTGGCCGGAGGGAACGAACCGCGCCATCAATTAGGTGGCACTACGCCGCAGTTAAGCGGCCGATGAGGTGAAGAGGTATAGCAATACAACTAGATCTACGTGATGCGATTACTTCAGATAACAATCGCGCGAGCCGAAACTGACAAAGGCGCGGTGCGCAATCCGAGCGCGATCTGCGCTGCGCGCATGCAAAATCTTCAGAGGACTGTGCTACTAGCCAAAAGGTTCGCGCGGGGAGCTCGCTCACCCATGCCCGCCCGTCCATAAGCGCCGCCACTTGCCCTGACTACTGCTCTCACGCGGATACTGTGCCAGCCAAACGCGCCCCCGGTCTGCACACCCCGCAGGGCAGGGCAGGCTGGTGGAGTTTACGCCCCCCGCTCCGGCGAGTGAGTACAACAGCAACCTTTGAAACGGAACCCAGCCCGTAAACCCAGGCGCCGGAAGTAAATGCGGTTGGAGGAAGGGTTAATCCGGCAGACTTAATTACGGACGCGGCCAGAGCCCGCAGTGGTTAAACAAAACTACCGCGCGCGGTCACCGTGGAATCGGGCGTGGGCGTCAACCGAGGCTGGTCGGGGATCCTATAAGACGAGTGGACAGCGGGAACCACTCCCCCACCTTCGTCTTCCGCTCGCCCCAAAAAACCTACCCAAACCCCCAGAATCATCCCATCGAGCCCGTCGCCCATCAGTCACCTGCGTCCACACCACACGTCGCCGCCCGCCTGCCCTCCGTTCTCCGTTCTCAAGGTCTCCTCCTCGTCTTTCTCCACGCCACACAGCTGCTGCCACCTCGCTTCGGTGGTTCCGTCTCTTGTTCTTCGCGCTCCCTTCGTTCCATTTCCTTCCGATCTGATTCTTCCTGGTACCGCTCCAAGTACTGCTCGAGGCGCCACCTCTCGCCGAGGAGCGAGTCGTGTTTCTCACAAAGCTCGAAAACCGTTAAGGTCCCGGCCGGCGGGGCCGCCGCGGCTGCTGCTGCTCCTGCCGTCGCTGCGTCGGTACGAACGAGGCAGAGGAGAGGACGGGCGCGGCTTTACTGCCTCCCGTTCGTATCGCTGCTGCTCTGCTCCTCCTGCTCCCGCAGTCCCGCTGCATTTCTGTTCTCCTTTTTAAAGAAGGTAAACAGGTCGTCTTTACTGCGACCACTCCTCCGTTCCCCTGCCGCGCTCGCCTGCAGCCCTGCTCCCCTCGCCTCCCTCCTCCCGTCCTTTGGTCTTTATTCCCCTGCCGATCCGCAGAGCAGGACGGAGGGAATCCACCCGTACGCGCTGCTAGGCTGCAATTTCTTTCCTCCTGGTGTCAGGGTTGCAGCTGCTCGTCGGGTTTCTTGTGTCATTTCAGTTCGATTACGTCCTTGCTTGTGCTCGCTATGTCGCGGTCGCGCACGGTGCGGATCTTCTGGGACGACCCGGACGTGACGGACTCGTCCGGCGACGAGGACGCGTACGGCGCCCGGAAGGTCGGCAGGTTGGTTCGAGAGCTGCCGCGGGTCGAGGCGGCGGCGGCGGCGGCGGCGGCAGCAGCAGCTGGTGGTATGCTGGAGCAGAGCAGCGCCGGTGACGGCGAGCGCGGGAGGAGGCCCGCTGCTGGTGGTCTCGGTGGCTGCAGTGGTGGTGCGCGGAGGAGGCTGGGCAGCAAGGGTGCCGGCTCGGTCGCGCCGGGCACCAAGTTCCGCGGCGTCAGACGGCGTCCGTGGGGCAAGTACGCGGCGGAGATCCGAGACCCGTGGCGCGGCGTGCGCGTGTGGCTCGGCACCTTCGACACCGCCGAGGAGGCCGCGCGGGTCTACGACAGCGCGGCAATCCAGCTCCGCGGGCCCAACGCCACCACCAACTTCTCCTCCGCGGCCGCGGCTGACTCCGGCGGGTCCGGAGGCGGGCACCAGGACCAGGTCACCGCGGGGTACGAGTCCGGCACGGAGTCCTCGCCGGCGGTGTCGTCGCCGACGTCCGTGCTGCGCAAGGTGCCGTCCCTCTCCTCTCTCGCGGAGGACAAGGACGAGTCCGACGCGGCCACGGGCGAGCCGGCCGCCGAGGGCAGCCTCGCCGCGCTCGAGGAGCTCGGCGAGTTCGTGCCGTTCGAGGACGCGCCGGTCTACGCCAGCAGCAGCGGGTTCTGGGACTTCGAGCCCGACGCGGCCGGGTTCCTCTACGCCGAGCCGTCGTCGCCCGAGACGGCGTGGGATGTCGCGGCAGCAACCACCAGCGCGTCGTCCGGGGACGCGTCCTGGCCCGCGCCTTCGGTGCACCAGGAGAACGATTACTTCCAGGACCTGCGCGACCTCTTCCCGCTCAACCCGCTTCCCGCGATTTTCTGAGCCGGACGTTGACCCCTTCGGGATCTCCTTTTTTTTTTTTTGATGTTGAGAGTGCTGTGTCGTGTCGAGCTGCGTCTGTCTAGTTGTCCGCCTTCCGTGCCGTGCTTTTGTCGAGTGAGTCGATGAGGAATTGTAACATGCCGAGTGGAGTACGGATAAGTTTTTGGTGTGCTAAGTTTGTTTGTACTGTGACCGTCCAATTTGTAGTGGTTATAGAAAGTAGTTCTACCTCTACCTGTACTACTACTCCGCCCGCCTTCGTATCCCACAAGTCCATTACATTTACGTCTCGTTGCCAAACAATCAGGCGTGCACCGTGCCGAAACTTTTCCATGGGGCGGCGGCGCGGCGTGGTCCAGATGCTCCGTGGTCGAAATGGAATAACCATGATTTTGTTGCGTCGAAGCGCTTAGCTGGTTCCGGTGGCCGCGGCCGGGTCCGCTGAGCCCAGGGGACGCCATGAGTGACGCGATCATCTGCCCACAACTACTACCCCGACGACAACAGAACGGCGAACGGGCTCGCGCGGCGCGGACATGTGCCGTTGCGGTGTCCGCGAGGGGGCGCATTTACTCCGCGCGCTGTGCCGGCACGTTGAGTTCTGTCCCGGGTTCGTCTCCGTCCCCGTGCGCGGCGTGAGTCCTGTGAGGCTGCGACTGACAGCGACAGTGGTAGAAGAAGACGCCGCCGCGGCGCGGATCGGTGGGGCGACGTGAGGGGAGGGCCCGAGTGAATGCACGCGGACGAGGCGCAGCGGCTGCGGTGGTGGTCCGCTTGCTGCTGTGTCGTCGCCTGACTGACCGAGGCGGTGTGTCGTCCTCGCAGGCCCACGACCACGGTCGCTTCCCGAAACGGGAACACGTACGCCGGTGACCACACGGGGAAAGACAACGCAAGGATAAGGAATGGCTCCGCGCGGCGCCGCTGAGGAGTGAGGACCCCATGGCGGTGGAAAAGGCCTGCGCGGCGTGGTGGATGGACCGGAAGATGGTGAGCCCGTACATGGGCTCCCAGCCCAGCAGTCAGACGGGGGCCGCCTCGGTGCGAACGAAGAGTTGACACGGAGGTTTGTTGATTGCGGGCTGCTTCGTCCCCGGTCATCAGCAGTGAGTCCTTCGATCACGATGGTCCGCGGGCTCCTCCGTGATGAATGGCCGCGGTCCGTCCGCGGAGCAGCAGTCGTACGGTTCGACATGTTGCTTTGCAACGCCACCACTAACCCTTTCGGTGTCCAGCGACCGGTGCCCAATTGCCCATCTAACTCGAGCGTTCGCAACACGTGATTGTGTACCGTGCACGCGGGGCACAGTACGGTGGAGGGGAGCACGGGAACAGTGTCCTCGGTGGCGCCGTCAGGTCCGTCTGCAATTTCTGTCGGTTGTTTCAGATTCGAGCTTCCATCACTGACCCTCCGTGAGGTGTTTATTGTCATTATCTTTTCTCTGCATCAAAAGTGTAGATTCGAGAGTTTCTGTGTCGATAATAGATCTGTAGTTCAGAGTTGGTCAATACCTTCGGATCTGGTCGTCGGAGTCGAGGAAGACGATTCGACCATCTGCCATTTGTCGATGCGATCCTCTGCACTTAGGTAGCATCGATCGACAGAGAGGCCAGTGACGTAGAAGTCACGGTGACATCGTCTATCTCTCGGTGACGGTGGTCGTCGTGGCGGTGACGGCAGTGATGCTTTCCGTCGGCACAGCGCCCTCTCGCAGATCGAGTTTAGAGATGTCGGTGGGGTGCGACGGTACGAACGAACTTAGGTCATAAGTTTCGGCCGGCCCCTCACCTCTATTTATTGTGACGCTGACGACAGGGGCTCACCAGCCATAATAGGCTGGGCGCCCTCGATCAAGGCGCGATTAGGTCAAGAGCCCATTAAGACCGTTGGGCCAAAATAGATAGAGATCAATTTCTAACATTCTCCCATTTGATCTCACTTTTTACTTTTATCTTTATCACTTTTAACTTCACTCATTCCATTACAGATTAATACATAGAACTGCCTTATCGTTACGATCAATCGCCGATAGACTTAACAGCTACAATACATTTTTCTGTTCTGAAATAGTTACTATACATTTTAGGCCATCTTTTAGTTCAGGAATCACAGGCTTTCTCTTAAACCCATACCGACAATATGTTCAATAAATACTTTGGGTGGTAAGTCTTTAGTAAGCGGATCCGCTAGCATTTTTGCAGTGCTTATATGCTCAAGACTTATGATTTGATTCCGAACTTTATCTTTCACAACATAGTACTTTATGTCAATGTGTTTGGCAGCATCACTTGACTTATTGTTGTGTGCATACGTTACTGCGGGTTCGTTATCGCAGTATAATTTAAGTGGTCTATAGATGTCGTCAACCACTTTTAAACCGGGTATGAACTTCTTAAGGCAGTTCACCTGCCCCGTAGCCTCATAACATGCTACAAACTCAGCATATATTGTGGATGATGTAGTGACGGTTTGCTTTAAGTTTTTCCACGAAATAGCTCTTCCAGCGAGAGTAAACACATATCCGGATGTAGACTTTCTATCATCTCCCGCATAATCAAAATCTGTATACCCCACTATATGGAGTGAATCTGATTTTCTATATATCATCATGAGGCGTTTTGTTCCTTGCAAATAACGCAAGACTTTCTTTATCAATTTTCAATACTCTATTTCAGGATTGCTATGGAATCTGCCAAGTAACCCGGTAACAAATGCTAAGTCAAGGCGTGTACATACTTGAGCATACTATAAGCTTCTGACAGCTGAAGCATATAAAACCGCTTTTATTTGATCGATCTCATATTAGTTCCTGGGGCATTGAAAATTCTCATATCTGTCGTCTTTGACTATAGGTGCAGGTGATGGACTATATTTATACATACCATATTTCTTTAATACTTTCTCTATATATGTCTTTTGTGATAGTCCCAATATCTCTTTGTTTCTATAACAGTAAATTTCGATTCCCAGAACGAATGAAGGTTCACCAAAATCTTTCATATCAAAGTTAGAGGACAAAATCTTCTTTGTCTCCAGTAGTAGACTGACATCACTATTAGCTAGTAGGATATCATCCACATACAGGATTAGAAAGATAAACTTCCCATCTTTAAACTTCGAATATACACAGTTGTCCTCTATATTTTCTTTAAACCTAAATTTCTTTATCGTACTGTCAAACTTCAAATACTATTGTCTTTAAGCTTGCTTTAACCCATAAATAGATTTCTTTAGACGGCATCCCAATTTTTCACTTCTTTCTATAACAAAACCTTTCGGTTGTGCCATGTAAATATTTTTCTCCAAATCTTCATTGAGAAATGCTGTCTTTACATCCACTGATGTAACTCTAAATCATAATGGGCCACTAGTGCCATTATGATTCTAAAAGAATCCCTTCTTTTTGAGTAAAGCTTTTTGCCGCGAATTGTGCTTTATATCTTTTTACGTTTTCTTGAGAGTCGAGTTTTGTCTTATAGACCCATTTATAGCCTACTGTTTTGCCTCCTTTAGGAATTACTTCCAAGTCCCAGACTTTATTAGCCTTCATGGACTCCTTTTCTTCTTCCATGGCTTCAAACCATTTTGAAGAGTTTTTAATTATCATAGCTTCTTCGAATGAGGTGGGATCATTCTCTATTTGAAATTTTTCTGTCTAATAAACTTTATAGTCATCAGAAATAGCTGATTTTCTTGTTCTTTGAGACCTCTTTGGGGCCTCTTCATTCGGTACATTTTCTGTTTGAGGTTGTTCTTGCTCCCCCTCATCTGTGGCAATAGATTCTATTAGATCCTAAGAAATAGGTTCACTATTCTCTTTCATTGTTGCCACAGGAGGAACAATAACAGATACTTGCACCACAGTGGCTCGCACTGTCGGTGCTGTGACAGCAGGTAATGTAAAGAATGGCTTTTTTGGGTAACCAATAAAATGACAATTTACTGTTTTGAGATCAAACTTCTCAATGTTTGAGTTAAATACTTTAGCCTCAGCTAGGCTCTCCTACACTCGTAAGTGGTTTAACGAAAAAATTCTACCTGTCCACAATTTGTACGGTGTTTTCGGCACCGATTTACTGGGTACTCTGTTGAGAATATGAATGACGGGTTTTAACGTCTCCATCCACAAGCTAAATGACAGTGTAGAATAGCTCATCATACTTCGCACTATATCTATCAAAGTACGGTTGCGTCTTTCAGCTACTCTATTTTGTTGAGATTCGCCCGGTGTAGAATACTGGGCCACTATTCCATTTTCCTGTAGAAACCTTGCAAAAGGTCTAGGAACTTGTCCATACGGGGTATACTGACCGTAGTACTCCTCCCCACGATCAAATCGGACTATCTTTATCTTTAAATCGTGTTGGTTTTCTACTTCAGCCTTAAATATCTTAAATTTATCCAAAGCTTTATTTCTTTTTTTGATTGGATAAATATATCTATATCGGAAGTAATCATTTGTAAATGTTATGAACGAGTCATAAACATCTATACTCTTCACAGAAAAGGGACCACAAATATCCGTGTGAATAATTTGTAGAACTCCTGTGCTTCTTTTTGCATCTTTCTTAATTTTCTTTACATATTTTTCTTTAATGCAATCTCGACATTGTTCTAAGTCTGAGAACTCTAGTAGAGGAAGAATATCATTCCTTAACTAGTCTTTCTATTCTCCCCCTCGAAATATGGCCTAAACGACAGTGCTATAATTTTGACGACTCATCTAGAATTCGTTTTCGTTTTCTATTTTCATTCATGGACGAGGATTCTTTTATCTCGCACGCAACGTTATCATTATCCCATACGACATTCACATCATCACGTAATGATAGCAAATAAAGCTCATTTTGTAAGATGACAAGACCAACACATTCTTTATTAAACTTTATTTCACACTTGTCATTTCCAAAATGACAATCATAGCCTCATTATCTAAACAGAAAACACTAATCAAATTCCTTTGTAGAGAGGGTACATAAAGAACATCTCTAAGTATAAGAATAAAGCCATTAGCTAGCTCTAATAAAAGATCGCCAACGGCTTCAACTTCAGCTTGGACTTCGTTTGCAACTTTAATGCATCTTTTTCTTCTTTGCGTAGTCCTCGTCGAACGGAATCTCTGCAATAAATTAGCAACATGAACAGTTGCTCCAGAGTCAATCCACCAAGTAGATTTTGAATATTGCAAGTGAGAACATAAAAAACAGTAAAATTATATGTTTTATTTTCAACGTTGGTCAAAAATATGACACACAATTTTATATTATACATTAAATCTACATCACCGTTGGGCAGAAATAGAAATAATGCATAAAATAACAATATCATAATTATCTGAAATTTATTACTATTTTTCCAAAATTAAATTCTCCCGTTGGTTCTGTCAAAATTATCTCGTTGGTTCAAATTTTAACAGATTTAATTAGGTAAAAAATTACCTAATTAATCAATTAAAATTGTCTCTGAAAAAAATAGAAAAACTTTTTTTTTTGGCTGAAATTGAAATTTGGCTGGCCCATTAGCCTTTTGCAATTCGTGTAAGCCAATTTGGGCTTGCGTCGAAATTTCACTCTCCCTTTTGGGCCGAATCTGTCCCATTTAGCCGTCGCGCGATCTGGACCGTTAGATCGAGATCTGACGGACGCGTTCTTTTTTCGGAGGTATAAAAAGTGTGGGGTTCTCTTCTAACCCTAACCCTAACTATTTCTCCTCTTTCTCAGTTTC
>BCLG01001051.1:48882-65551 GCA_001602295.1 Zoysia matrella | reverse complement strand
CTGGCAGCGCCAAGGTTTTTTTTTCTCTCTCTCTCTGAGATCTGTGGATTTCTTTTCTTTTCTTTCTTTTACGTTATTTTTTTCGTGGAGCTCGAGGGCATCCGACACAGTGTAGCCAACGGCTACAATTTTCTTTCGGATCTTTGCTCGCGGGTAGAGTTTCGACGAGTTTTTTCATACTCGTCGAGATCTACTCCTAGATCTGGCTCTGATGCCAATGTCGTTGTCTTTTCTCTGGGTCTAGAGTGTAGATCCGAGAGTTTCTGTGTCGGTAATAGATCTGTGGTTCGGAGGTGGTTAATACTTTCGGATCCGATCGCCGGAGTCGAGAAAGACGATCTGGCCATCTGCCCTTTGTCGATGCGGTCCTCTGCACTTGGGCAGCGTCGGTCGGCGGAGAGGGCAGTGACGTAGAAGTCACGGTGACGTCGTCTATCTCTCGGGGACGACGGTTGTCATGGCGGTGACGGCGGTGGTGCTTCTTGTCGGCACAGCGTCCTCTCATATATCGGGTTTAGAGATATCGGTGGGGTGTGGCGGTACGGACGAAATTAGGTCATAAATTCCGACCGACTCCCCACCTCTATTTATTGTGACGCTGGGCTGAACGCCCTCGATTAGAGCACGATTAAGTCAAGGGCTCATTAAAACCGTTGGGCAAAAATAGATAGAGATCAATTTCTAACATTTATCACTTGTAAGGCTGAGGTCTGTTTTAGTCCGATCTGAGTGCAGCTGCTTCATCTTCTCCATTCCCATTGTCTTGGTTTCCTTCGTCATCATCAAAAGAATGTTTCCTTCAAGAAGCCAACGCGGAGATTCTGTAACGAGAATGGAATTTTGAACCAGAAGGAAAGTCTGAAAACCGACCTCCAAATACCATGGGTTTGGTTTGGACCTGTTTCCGCTGGCTAAAGCGCAACAGGCTCGTTGGCAGTCGTGTATGTCCTGGGCCGGGTGAGGCGATTTGGCTGGTAACTTTGGTTCGTGTTCAGTACTGGGTAGGCCTAACGAACTGGCAATTCAAGCCTCTTCTTACCGGTTTCTCCAGAGCTGCTAAGGTGCTAAACTTCTCTTAAACAAACTTCATTTTGGCGATAAAATGGTTTCCGAATCCCTCTGGCACGAAAAATTCTTGCAATACTCCAGTTAACAGTGCACAATGTCAACCGGCAGAAATCACCCTTATGTTCTTCTGCATTGCATATTGGCGAAAGACAATAGTAAATACCACATCCGTTCAATAATAGCAGCGTTTGAAAATCTACTGTTATTATTAATGGACAGATAGAGTAAGACAGTGCTTAATCCTAATCGCCGCGATCCTTGATTCTGATAGTTGGTTTTGCCAGCATGCCAACGTTGCAATCGTCTCTGGTATCTATCGCCAATCAGCAGCCTGCTGATTTTCCGTCGAATATCCTGCCCAATACGACGCGATCGCTTCTTAGTTGACTACGGGATCCGGAGCAAAGCAACAAAACAAGCGCTCCCCAGATGCAGCCTCCACGAATCGTCGCGCGACGGCAAAGTTTGGCAGGTCCGTTCGGTCCAAGACTCCAAATCCAGTATCTGCTGTCCGATCAATCACACCACGGCGCGATCTCGCTCTCCGCCTGACCGATCTCACGGGAGACAAAACCACCAATTCCCCAAGAAAATGGATATGTAGTTATGTACGCCGCCTCGTTCGCGGCCGGAATATACTGCCAGCCAAAACGAGACAGCGCCGCGCGAGTGGCGACGGGGTTCGCTCGCCTTGTTGCCGACGCCCTCTGGTTCATCGACCTTGCGAAGAGCTCCCGGTTCCGTCCCCCCGCGGCGCCGGCTATAAGAGTCAGGCGCGAGCAAGCAGCCAATGGGTGATAAACACGGGCTTGCACTCGCAGCCTTGGCACATCAACGCGGAAGGGCGCGAGCACCTAGCTGCCGGTGGCGAGTAGCTCGTTTGCTGCAGCGAGATGGCGGCGGAGGCGGCGACGGGCGGGCCGAACCTGGCGGTGCTGGAGGCGCTGGACTCGGCGCGCACCCAGATGTACCACATGAAGACCATCGTCATCGCCGGCATGGGGTTTTTCACCGACGCGTACGACCTGTTCTGCATCTCCACCGTCTCCAAGCTGCTCGGTCGCATCTACTACCCGGTGGTGAACCTGGGACCGGACGGCAAGGGGAAGCCGGGGACGCTGCCCGTCAGCATCAACAACATGGTCATCGGCGTCGCGCTCGTCGGCACGCTCATGGGCCAGCTCGTCTTCGGTTATTTCGGGGACAAGCTCGGGCGGAAGCGTGTCTACGGCATCACGCTCGTGCTCATGGCCGCCTGCGCCATCGGCTCGGGCCTCTCGTTCGGGAGGACCCCGAGGGCCGTTATGGGCACGCTCTGCTTCTTCCGCTTCTGGCTCGGATTCGGCATCGGCGGGGACTACCCGCTCTCCGCGACCATCATGTCCGAGTACGCCAACAAGAGGACCCGTGGCGCGTTCATCGCCGCCGTGTTCGCGATGCAGGGCGTCGGCATTATCTTCGCGGGGCTTGTGTCCATGATCGTCTCGGGTATCTTCCTCCACTACAGCCCAGCCAAACCTTGGAAGGACGACCACTACGCTCAGCCGTCGGCGGACTACATGTGGCGCATCCTGCTCATGCTGGGCGCGTTCCCGGCGCTGGCGACGTTCTACTGGAGGATGAAGATGCCGGAGACGGCGAGGTACACCGCGCTCATCGAGGGCAACGCGAAGCAGGCGGCCACCGACATGACCAAAGTGCTGGAGATCCAGATCGACGCCGAGCAGGAGAAGCTCGCCATGTTCAAGGCGGCCAACGACTACTCGCTGCTGTCGTGGGAGTTCGCGCGGCGCCATGGGTTGCACCTCATCGGCACGACCACCACGTGGTTTCTCCTGGATATCGCCTTCTACAGCCAGAACCTGACCCAGAAGGACATCTTTCCGGCGATCCACCTGACGAGCGACGCCTCTGACGTGAACGCCCTGGAGGAGGTGTTCCAGATTTCAAAGGCCATGTTCCTGGTTGCGCTCTTTGGAACCTTCCCCGGTTACTGGTTCACCGTCGCCCTAATCGACAAGATGGGCAGGTATGTATACTGCAGTGAGACACTTCTTTTGCTCCGGTTTTTATTTGCAAATACGTAAGCCTTTGACACGTTACACAATCGATTAAACCGATGCAGGTACCTGATCCAGCTCATCGGTTTCTTCATGATGTCCGTATTCATGATGATAATGGGCGTGATGTACGATAAGCTCAAGAACAAAGAAACCAAGCTGTTCGCCCTCCTCTACGCGCTCACCTTCTTCTTCGCCAACTTCGGGCCCAACAGCACCACCTTCGTGCTCCCCGCCGAGCTGTTCCCAACGCGCGTGCGCTCCACCTGCCACGCCATCAGCGCAGCGTCGGGGAAGGCAGGCGCCATCATCGCCGCCTACGGGATTCAGGTCCTCACGGTCAAGGGCGACGTGAAGAGAATCAAGGAGGCGCTCATCCTCCTCTCCATCACCAACATGCTCGGCTTCTTCTTCACATTCCTCGTCCCGGAGACCAAGGGACGGTCGCTTGAGGAGATATCCGGCGAGGACGGAAACGCGGCCACTGTCGCCGGTGCGGGGGCCACCGCCGGCCCTGGCACGGCCCCAACGGATGTGAGCGGGGATCACAAGATGCCTACCTCAAGCACCGAGTGGCAGAGCTCCATGCAAGCGTGATGCCCCCCGTACGTGCATACCAGATTACACCAATGCGTACGGAGTACGTAATAACATTTGTTACCGGTATGATTAGAGTGGAAATTATTGGACAAGAATAAGAGCACCAGCTCCAGTTGCCAGCTTCTATCTTGTGAGAGTTTACCATCTGAACGTATCCTGTTTGGAGCCCAGTTTGAGTATGCAGGGCTGTTAACATGGAATGCATTACCGAGGCCTATGAAATGCATGCATGTTAGTATACTACCCTTTTATCAGTGTCAAGAATGATCAATGATACATGTGATGGCAAGGATTCATCGAACCAAAAATGTTCAACCATTGTACAAGCATTTTTACATCATGATATTCATGGCTACTTGGTCTTGGAAACAATTGAGTAATTCAATCTCCTAACCCTGGTTGATCATGATCTCTACCCTTCATACTATGCCTCCCGTGACCCAGTTACACAAATGAAAGATTGAACAACGTTACTAACAAAGTTACCTCAAGCATTACATGCATCCTTTTATGGGTTGGTTCTGGAAGAAATTAACTGGATCGATTAATTGAACGCCGTTAGTTACATCTTGGTGTCCAAATGCAATTTAGCAAATGAGCTCAAAAGAGTTTGTACGTGGAGGCATCCAAGGGGTGGATGAGGTAGGTGAGTGCAAGAGCCACGAACATTAGCACGTAGGCGATCCCTTGGTCCAAACTTGTTCCTGCAAGCATCACACACACAATAGACCAGCACCAAGAAACAAGGATCAGGTTCTTCGACGCAAACAACAGAGTTGTGCCTTGGATTTCCCTCCAGAGAAAACAAGCTATAGAAAACAATGGAAGAAAAAATAAAAAGATCGAGATCTACTGACCGTCACTGGTGGGCGCTGGGGCAGGGGCCGCGGCGGCGAGCATGGCGACGGCGGTCATCACAAGGACGAAGGCTCTCGAGATCGGCGCCATATCTCTTCTCGTGGATGCGGAGGCGGAGACACCGATCGAAACGACTAGCTAGTGGACGCCGTTCAAGATCTCCCTCCCTCTCGCTCTGGAGATCACGCGAGGAGAGAGAGAGAGAGAGAGAGAGAGATCGGCGTTTCCTTTGTTGTGCCCAGCCCACTAAATTTTTGGAGACGGAGCAACAGGGACTTATAGATCGAGTGGTCAAACGCGTGCAGAATACATGAGGGAATGGACAGCCTCGTTCCTCGTACGCGAACAGTCAGGGGTTGTTCGGACCTCCCAGTTTTTTATACCTGTAACTCATCTCTATATTTAGCCAACGAGAGACGGCCGTCAAATGCAAAACGTAATCATATAGGAGTACAACGAAATAGTTTTCAGAATAACAAATGCAAAGCTCGACCGTGTGATATTGTGCTATTGCAATGCTCGACCGTGTGAGTCCTGCTTGTTGTCAAAGTTCAATTCAGGAAAAGTAAACTGAAGAAAGAATTAAAGAACGATTTCGGCTGCCTCGGGTGAGAGAGAAACAGCATTGCCGCATAAGAGCATCTCCAACACATTAGCTAAAACATTTCATTCGGGTAAATATGGCTCATTTTGGAAGAAATCGGCCTCCAACGGAGTTTCCATCGTGCTCGCCATTTTCGCTAGCTAGCTATCCTGCTCGCTTCGCTCGCAAAATTTCGCTCACCTGCTCCGCTCGCCATTCATCGATTCCCGCGCGATTTCCTCTTCCCCCCACGACAGTTTTGCTCTTCCCCCGCGCGCGGCGCGCCCCTTGTCTTCCCGCATCTCCTCTTCCCGCGCGTCCCTGCTGCACGTTCCCACTTCTCATCGAATCATGACGAAGTCGTCTCTCATCTCCTTTCAGTATCGGGACCGCATAGCCATCCTCCTCCATGTTCCCAAACCCGCGTCGTCCGATGACTACGAGGAGATGCCGGCGTGGTGCGCCGCCGTGCCGAGCTACGTGCAGCCTAGGATGCTGCTAGCTGCGGCGTGATCCATCGTGGGGACATTCTTCCTGCTGCTGTCCATCAGTCCATGGTGGACGCCATCCAGCTCAAGTTCCGGCCTCGTCTCGTGCAGCATCCCGCTCGTCTTCGGCTCCACGCTCAGAGCTCGCCGCGCTCATCCTCATCGGACTGCTGCAGGGACGGGCCAGGACATGATGCGGGTGGCCGGGCGGTGGTGCACCTGGGTAGGCGAGGAGAGCGAAGCAGGCTCTGGCGATGCTTTGTCTGGAGGAGAACGCCACCACTCTCGCAATGATTCAGGTCCACAGGAGCAGGGAAATGAAGATATTTCCGCTAGAGGAAACAGAAGGTGCCAACGTAGCAATTTCAAATTGAGCTAGCGGCTATTATTTAAATAATCTGTTGGTTTACCCCTAAGATTTTAGGGACGTTTTATTTTACAAACTAGCTAAACTCAGATAACTTGGAATATATTTTACCTGGCCTCTTGGAGATGCTCTAAGTACCTGGGATCGGGACATCCGGTGGATTGCGGCCACCAGCTGGTGGCCATGCCCACTTTACTCCTGTCCCCGAGTGAGGGGTCGAGATCAATGACATGGAAATTCTGGTGGCAGAGAGGCCGCGAGTGCACAAATTTGCAGGCAGGGGCGCGCGCCACGCGTGCCTGGATATAGAAACCGGCCGCGTCGAGCGAGCCGTTCCCGTGCGCGCTTATCCACCTCATGTCGTCGCCGTTCACCTGGTTGCTCGTCCCTGGTTTTCGTTCTTGGAGCTAGGCCGGCCCACTGTAAAAAACTGGGCCGTAGATCTTTCCTAGTGGCCACAGCTGCAGAGTTTTGTAGTACTATCCTTTTTTTAAAACTTTTTTTATTGAAAGAAACGGCATAGTTGCCTTGAAAAGGAAAAAAAAAGGAAGCTGCAGAAGTACTCCTATATGATGCATATTCCAAACAATATACCAAAATTAAATCATAAAACTCACACATAAAAGTATAATGCAAACGGTACTGACAAGAATCTATACTCATGTCCAGGCTCAAGCATGTTTCATGGCTGTTTGTTCTCTCCCTTCTTATTTTACTTCTTTTCCCTTCGTTTACATGTAAGAAGTTTGGTTTTTTTTTTTTCGGTAGGGCGCCTTCTGTTTCCCTTATAAGCAAAATAAAAGATTGCAAGTGCAGCACAGTTGGGGCACACTTGCCCTGTGGTTTTATCAATTTTACCATTGAGGTGTAAATATGTTGAAAATTTGGATTGTAATCACTGACTTTCTAATTTTTCCATGGGTGTGAATGCACCTCCTAGGATGTACTCTCTCCGGTTTAACTAGGATGTACTCTCTCCGGTTTTAAAATATTGACACTGTTAATTTTCAATATCAACTTTGACCATTCGTCGTCTTATTCAAAATTTTTGTTCAAATGTGTAAATTTTTATTATTATTTGATTTAATAATTTTACACATTAGAATATTTTTTTTAATAAGACGAATGATTAAAATTAAAACTAAAAATCAACAGTATAAATAATTTAAAACCGGAGAGAGTACTACATGTATCCGTCCGTGTGAGAGGTGCTTTGACCGTGTGCATCGTTCATCAGTAACATTAGGATGCACTTGTTTGGCGGTCAGTGCTATTGCGTCCATTTCAGTCTACATCGGACGGGGCCAGTTCCCTGCACCTCCTCTCCGCCATGTATTCATGCTTCTTTCGCCGGTCTCCTGGACCTGGTGAACCGGCTCCTGGACCTGGTGAACCGGCTCCCAGAGACCGTCAACGATCAACGCAGTCTAGAAGGCAGTACTTTTGCCAACGTCCCTGTGCACGACCTGTAGACATACGAGGTGTGTACAGTACTATATATTGTACCAGAATGTTTGGAAGACCGGAAGACTTACATCAACCACCTACGGGCTAGCTACGGACTCTTAAGAGTGTTGGATTTCTTCCGACAACGGCTTCAACTTTGAAACCGCCTACAAATTTCCAAATCAACTTTGGCACGTACTAGCACACTCTTTGCAGCATAGCGTGCCGACTACCGAGAGAGAGAGAGGAGAAAGAAAAAGCGTCCGTATTATGTATTTGTTGCACAGAGGTTTGAATCAGTATTGCATACAGTACGTACCTTCTAGAAATACATGTACCGTCTATTACTCTCTCTGTTTTCAATTACTTATCGTTCTAGAGTTTACAATTTTTTTTATTTATCATTCTCGCTTTTTAATATTTTTTTTTCTTAACACATCTTTATCTCGCTGTATGTCTTTTTCTCGATTTCAACGCACTATTTTTAATCAACATGTTCATATTTAAAATAACAACTAAATAGAGACAGAAGAAATACGTAGTAAATAAAAAGTCTTTCTGGTCCGTCCCTGTCGCGGATCGTTGTCGAAGACGACGGGATCAAAGCGGAGTGCAGCGGAGATAACGCGACGATAGCGAACCATGCACATACTACGCACGGCGCACCGGGGTGCCGCAAGGCCCGGATCCACATGAATTCCCAGCGAAAAGTATGCGTGTGAGTGCTGCTCAGTGGAGCTTAGCCGCAGACGCGCGCGGGCCGGAGACGCGGTAAAAGGAGGCCTAGCTAGCTCGCCGTTAGAACGTGCCAATAGGTAATCCTTCCGTTCTTAAATTGATTCACCGTGTGAGTGCTGCTCAGTGGAGCTTAGCCGCAGACGCGCGCGGGCCGGAGACGCGGTAAAAGGAGGCCTAGCTCGCTCGCCGTTAGAACGTGTCAAAAGGTAATCAGTCTGTTTGATTTTTACGATCAACTTTGACTATTTATTTTATTTAATTATTTTTTTTTCAAATATGTAAAATTTTAAGTTATGATTCAAATAACTCTAATGATAAATCAAATTATATTAAAATATATAAAATTTAATAAAATTTTGTTAATAAAATAAATGATCAAAATTAAATTTAAAAGGCAACAGCTATATCAATTAAAGAACGGAGGGAGTATAAGACAAACCGCGTGTGTTTTTTCTTGATTTCATTTATCTTACTACATGTACCTGTAAAAATATTAAATTATTTTTCATATTTATCTTTTTTGTTCGACATATTCTTCTGACATCGCAGTCATGCACGACTTGCTACAAGCTAGACTGAACATCTTTATCCTAGTTACAGCAATCGTGACGAAATATTACGAAGAGAAGTAATTCTAATTTATTATGTGAAGTGATTCTTTAAAAAAGATAGACCGAGAGTTTTAAAAAAAAGTGATTGCAGTTCTGTTTTGGGGCTCTAATTCTAAAAATGATTCTTTTTTCAAACTTTGTAAAATCGGTCTTGTTTTTCAAATATAAAGCATAATATTGATCTTATTCTGTTAAGTAATGTTAATGGCGTTAAATATTATATAACAAGACATATATGACCTTATAAAAATGATCTATTTTTTGTTTTGGTTTTGCAAAATTTGTCGTGTTTAAGTAGTTTGCATATGAAATCTAAAATTCATATATCTAACAAATTTAGATGATTTGTTAGCCCAACTTAAATATATTTGAATATGTAATAAACTATGTAAAATATTTTTGAATGCAGACTCGAAAGGATTTAAGGTTAAAGGAGGGCAATTCTGCCTTTTTTCTTTATTCTAAAAATTAGTCACCGTCGACAATGTTAAAAAGAGGACTTAACAGAAGCTTCAGATTTGAAAAACAGGACTTTGTTTTGTAATTGCCTAAAAAAGTATTTTATTTTATGAAGTAATTTTCTATTCTAATTTGAAAATTTTATTTAAAAAATAAAAGAGAACCATTTAACACAGAATCGCTTACGTAGAAGCTCTGCTATATTGACCCGGGGGCCCTAAGGTACTGGTATCAAGTGGAAAGAGAGAAAATCAAGGGCGCCAATCATATGGGTACGTGCTCTCTGTACAAAGAAAACTGTCCGGAGCATCGTCGTCGTAAGAATCGGGTTTTCTTATCTGTTACGCTCCGAGAAAGCTATATCGAGCTACAGCTACCCGCCGGTGTTTTGTGGCAGCGTGATCGGCACGTATACGCACACCTGCTATACACTCCTTCGCAACGTCACTCGAGGCTGTCCACTAGCCAGACGCAGTGGGCAAGTTCCAAGCCTCCAATGATCTCTGTTACGGCATCTATAAAGAAGAACGTGCTGGCCGACGGCCGTCGCGCGCGCCGCCTTCCAAATCGGAGCAAGGGGTGGCTACCCTGCTACAGCACCAGTGAACGGCGCACCACCGCGTCAGCTCTGTACGTGGTTGGTGCTAGGTGTGGCTGTCGGGCCGGCGTGTCTCGTTGCCTGGTGCCCCGTGCGAGCCACGGCGGCTGTCCACTCCACTCCACTTGGTCCAGTGGCTGATAGTACCTCTCTCGCCGTAGGCTTTTGCACTGAGCTCTTTCCGATGGTCACCGGTTAGTCCAGGTCCGGAGTCCGGACCACCGGCCGGAGCCGGCCGCCATCATTGACGTCTACTGGATTCGCCTAGATCTATGGCTACATGCAGCGCTAAGCGCACTACCACAGATTGAAAAAAAAAACATCATCATTAGCATTACATCACAGAAAACTGTCGCTAATGATATATTAGAAACGTACATTTGACAACCGTCGCTGTACATTAGAGATAGTTGTCTGAACAGTTGTCTTTAATGCGGGTACATCAGCGACGACTTTTTACCAGCCGTCTCTGATGTACCCGCATCAGAGACGGCTGTTTTATAGCCGTCGCTAATATATGACGGTTTTTTAGTAGCCATCTCTATGTACCACATCAGAGACGAGTGCTAGAAAGCCATCGCTTACAGCCGTCTCTGATACGGGTACATCAGCGACGGCTGTAAAACAACCGTCTCTGATGTGGATAGCTGATATACGCATATCAGCGAGGTCCTCCTGTCTCTGTCTTTCTCTTCCAACTCAAATCCGACCGCCTCACCTCTCTACCTTTCCCTCTCCACTCAGATCTGGTGCCTCCTCCATGACCATGAGGTGGGTGGGCTCCTCCTCGCCATCAAGGGACCGCTGCCTCCCCGCAAGGCGACCACCTCCCTGCGCGCCTAGGGGTCGCCACCTCCACACGACCCGGGACCTCCTCCACAGGCCGCCTCCTCCGCGCGCCACCTGGGGACTGCTGCCCGCTTTAGGGGGCTGCCGCCTCCCAGCACCGCTCGTCTGAGGGGGGCTGCCGCTTCCCTGCGCAACCGGGGGCCGCCGCCTTCGGGCTGCCACTTGGGGGGCTACTGCCCACCTGAAGGGGGCCCCCTCTGCCTCCTCTATCTCCTTCCTCTCTCTCACTCTCCTTTCAGCTGACGAGAACCCTAACACTAGGATGATGGCGGCGGCGACAGTGGCTTGGACGTGGAGGGTCGAGGGCATGGCCGGTGACTTGGGGGCGGTGGCCAACAGCATGTTTCCTGCAGGGAAGAATTCAAGAGTGAATGCAAGGAGACCCTAGCGTGAAGCAAGTCTTTGGTAAGAATCTCATCCATTGGATTCAAAATTTTGCCCTAGCCGCTCAAAATGTTGTACTGTTATTATTGTTTGGTAACTCAAATTTTTATCTTGATTGGTACAAATAATTTTCAATCTACTATTTTTAGCAGGTGCCTAATTTACATAGTGAATATCAAATATCCACTTGTTATTATCTTATCTACACCTATTACGTATTAATTGTATCGGCCTCAACCTAAAACCGATTTGGCTAATAGGGTTCAATTCTAGGCTTAATGGATCTGGCTCACTCCTTACGTGGTAGTAGCAGTCTTTCACAACCAACAGTACTACAATTTGAGAAGACAAGGAAATTATCTGCTGAACAAGCTAATCCCAGAAACAACCGTTTTTCCATTCGCAAACGGCACAGGTGAATAAAAATTGTTCAACTCTTTCTTTTTATCTTTTGCGCATGTTTTCTCACACTTGCAGCAGAATCAGGGTCTGTGTATTCAGTTTTGTTTTATTGTATTATACTATTTTATCGTTCCTACCTAATTCCATTAGCCATTTGATATTGCTCTATGCATCCATGTACTGCACTACTCCTATTTAACATCAAGCTTCCACTAAAATATCCAGAATTATTCACTAAAAGTCTGGATTAATTGGGAACTTTCACATTCACTCACAAAAATACTTGGCATGTATATGCATTTTATTTGGATGCTTGTTCTGGTGTTTATGGAAAATACTTGTATATTGACTTATAGTCATCAGGTCACTCCCAAATGCATAGTGCCCAAATTCTCATTGTTTATATTATTTTGACTTATATATTGCCTTTGTTTACTGTATTGGTACATTTGTAGCCAATGCGCATTTACAGCCATCTTTAATGAGTAACATCAGCAACGGTCGTTTGCCCGTTTCTAACGACTCGACATCAGTTATGTAAATTTAGAGATAGTTACTACGTCCGTCTTTAATATGAAAAAATGTCCGTCTCTAATGACTTTTTTTTGTAGTGGCTGCATATTGTTAGCGCAAGTAAAGCTCACGCGTACCATGGGGGCGTGCAGCTCATCATTGAGGCTTGTCTAACCCACTCCAGGTGATCACGGCTACATGAAGCTCCCTTAGAAAATTCTCCCGTTCGCTCGATCCAGAGTTCCAGATCGAACTGAATTTGACGGCGCACCATGAATTTTCATCAAGTCGACTCCAGTTCGAGGAGCTCGATCGGCACCTTGATTAGGTAGGCGTTGGATGATCAGCAAGTAACCGCAGCAGCGTGTTAATTAGTACCGGAATAACCCTAGTAATTACTCAGCTCCATTAGAGATGCTCCGGTGACTAACACCCAAAAGAGCGATCCAGCCATGCCGGGGAAGCAGTCAAAGGGGCGCACTGGTGACTAACATCTCGCCATCTGAGCGCCCCGTCCCATGGCCACGACCGAAGACCGGTCCAATTCCAGAGATTTGAATATTACGAGTGGAGTACTATTTACACACAGCAGGGTCTTTTTAAACTCGAACGAAAACCACCTTTCCGTTAGTCCAGTCAAAGCTCCCTCATCTTCCACGCACCTGCCAAAAAGCAAGCGAAGCTGGATGACGGCTACGTGCGGCTATATAAGAGCGCCTCGCTGGCTCACATTCTCTTCACTGATACACACGTCGTACGCTTCCACCAGCTGACCAACGCATATTGACGGCGCAGTGAGCAACGAGCAGCAGAGCGAGCGGTGGCGGCGATGGAGGGACTGTCAGAGGAGAGGCGCGCCCTGGTCGGGGAGCTGGTGCAGGTGCTCGAGATGGCGAGGCAGCTCGACGCGCACATGGCGGGCCAGCAGCTGGGCGGCGGCGGGGAGGAGCGGTGCCGGGCGCTGGTGGCCACCATGCGCGCATCCATCGACAGGTCCGTGCGCATCGCCAGGTCCTGCTGCGCCGACGAGGCCGCCGGGCGCCTGCCCGTGCTCGGGCGGCCGGAGTCGCAGCCGTCCGGTGGTGGTGACGGCAGCCCGCTCAGCGCTGGGTCGGACCAGGCCGGCGACTCCCGGGGCCGCGGCAATGCCGCAGGCCAGTGCAAGAAGAGGTGAGAGCCGAACAAAAGCCAGTTGATTGATTGCACCGTGCACGCGTTATTAAAGTGTTCGTCTTGTGCTTATCTGTGATCTCGTTGAACGCGTCCAGGAAGTCGACGCAACCCAAGTGGAAAACCCAGGTGAGGGTGAGCGCCGTGCAGGACGTCGCGCCCCTGGACGACGGCATCAGCTGGAGGAAGTACGGTCAGAAGGACATCCTCGGCGCCAAGTACCCAAGGTCGGTCAGCGCCGCCCTCGATCCTTATTTTCTCGTTCGGTGCGCGTGATCGATCTCTCGCGCAGAGCCTACTTCCGGTGCACGCACCGGCACTCGCAGGACTGCCACGCCAGCAAGCAGGTGCAGCGCGCGGACGGCGACCCGCTGCTCTTCGACGTCGTCTACAACGGCTACCACACGTGCGCCCAGGCTCAGGCCGCCGCGCGCCCCAGCAACCAGGAGACGCCACACACCGCGAGCGGGGAGAACTCCCCGCCGCAGCAGACGCAGGCGGGGCTGGAGCAGACCACCGGCGATTCCACCCCGATGTTCGAGCGCACCGTGCAGCCGTTTGCGCTCCCCTCGAACAACCCCGCCTACGACGATGGTTGCAAGACGAGCAGCGGTTTCCCCGCCGGCAGCGTCGTCGCGGCGTCCGCTTTTATGTCGTCCCCGGCGGTCGAGGCGACGCCGGAGTCCCAGCTGGTTACCAGCAGCAGCAGCAACCACGCGGTGGGTGTCTGGAACGTGCCTGAAGTCGAGCTCGCGTCCACGACCAACTCCCCGATGGGGGACATGGACTTCATGTTTCCGCTGGACGACGCTGCCGATTTCTTGGAGGACGCCGAATACTTTTAAGCAGACGCGAACACGAACTTCGTGGCAGCAATGCTAAAATAGTCGATGAAGGCGCGATCGAAACGGGCATCGGCGCAATTAAGCGCTCGAGTCTTCTCTATCCAGTCACATATAATAAAGTCTTCAGCTGCAACACTTTTCTCGATCTATGTATGTACCCGTTCAGGTTGAGCTTGCATAAACAAACTTCTATGCCTCCAGACCTTCACTAGTCAGCGGCACTAGGGATATAAGTGGGTAATCCGTGAATTTTATATCTAATTTAAATTTTGTGGATATTTACAGATTACTTGTACAATTTGAACTAAGATATAGACTCGTGGTATATCCAGTTACGTCCCTAAGCGGCACCAACCCGAGTTTCGAATCATCGAACCAACAAAACCTAGTGTAACTAATTAGACTTGCTAGTATCTTTCAGGTCTTTTTCTGCACATACGTGTGTGTATATACGGTATTACATTTCCCTAATCCCTACATGTCGGCACGGCACAATCATGGAGAGATCAGGCAGCAACTGAATGATGTTATCCATAAATCCAGTGTCCTACGATAGAGAGCCACGGTTCAATCTATACGAACTGGTTGCTTGGGCACATGAATCCTGGCGAATCGGATATGAGATTCAGGTCGCGCTAGCAACAAATACTGTCCGTGTCCCGTCGCGGGGCGAATAGACTTGCCGTCACCCGCAGGCTACCACTGATCGAGTGAAGACAGCGGCAACAACGACGGCCGCCGTATGCCGGAGCTGTGAACTGTGATTTTGACACGCTTCACTTGACAGCATTTTAGTACGCTTCTTATATGCTCCCGGGCCCCGGCAGGTCCTGTGTAGGATCTTTGAGCAATGGCGCACGTTGCCGTGTGACGCACATGTCACGGGGATAGTACACATTAGGTTTGAAGTCAGAAGACCACTATGACAAGACTGATTCGTGGTAGTATGAAAAAAGATTCGTTTACTGTAGGTGAATTTTAAAATAAACCCAAATAAATATGTATCATTCATTTACACTAATTTCAAGGTTTAAATTATTCTTTTACATACTAGGAGATAAACATTTTTTAATAATTATTATTTGACGAATAATTCAATTTAAAAAGTTATTAATGAATTTTGGCAGTTAACAGTAACACTTTATATAAATCAAAGTATTACTTCACCAATTATTATGCCAAAAGAACTGTTTATTAAGATATTATAAGATTTTTTCCGTTCATCCATCACCAATCGAAGCCCCACAGCGAGGTCATCGGAACTGTTTATAACGATCTGATAATTTATACATGCGGTAATCTCAAAATTCCATATGGAGAAATCGATTACATTAGTACATGCGACATATTAAGAAAATTATCTATATAAATTGATCTATATATGCTGTTCACAAAACCTGCCCCTCATCTACGTGGTTTATTGTCTACCATTCATACTGTAAATGGGAGGGAGTCACTACCGTGTGGACCGAGAGCAGGAAGTCACTACGGTGTGGGCTGAGAGCAGGGCAGCCCACACGGCAGCCGCTCGGCAGACGATCCTCGCACCGGTGTTGGGAGAAACATTTATGTAGTAGTGATAGTAGGGACAAACACAAACGACTAAGCCGCCTTACGGCGGAGAACAAAATGCAGCCAAAAGATTATCATTGGGGCGTGTCCGTCTAAATAAGTTAGCCGCATAGCTATATGTTAGGCAAGCACTTTATTTTTGTAAAAAAAATACAATACATCATGTTCAACTTATCATGTATAGCTATGATCAGCAACAACTTTATTAAAAAAGTGACGACACAATAGAAGGTTGACGTTCCCATCGCATATTAGATCAAGCGGTCTGATGATATTTTTAAGTACGCGATCTAAGATGCTGAATGTAGATGTAGATATTAGTTGTACTCACGGTGTGTATATTGTGGTGTGAGTGAGTGCGTGTGTGTATAAATCAATACTATTCAGTGGGAGAAGTAAAAAAAATGTCTCATGAGGACATCAGTTGTACTTATCGTCTCCATCCGATCAGCTCACGATAATCTAACAAGGTCACAGTTGTGCTGAACTCAATAAAAAAAAGGTAATCTTCAGACTCTGAAATGGAAGCATCCTCGGCGTGTACTTTGCACCATAACCCAACCAATTTCCAGAGGACAACCGACAACACATTATTCGTCATTGTTGGATTAGGAACCTGACATTGTCGTTCGCAGTTGGAATCATTACACATGGCCAAAGGTGTGCGTACTCGTTGGGGACCCTTCCCCTGCACCTACCGGTCCACCCCACTTCTGCTTTGTCCATGTACCGTATACCTGCGTCTGCATATAGAAGCTGGCGAGCACATGCTCGCCGCGTCGCTGCCACAAACTAAGCTCTGGCTTTCGATTAGCCTTATCAGATGCAGATGCAGCAGCAGAGAGCAAGAGGAGCTGATCAGAGAAGCAGGGAGGACGACGAGGAGGAGCCGGTGCTCGCGACGTGGGACTGCGGGAGCCCGCTCTACGACTCCTTCGAGCTCGCGTCGCTGCACCACGTCCTGGAGAGCCACCTCATGGTCCTGCCGTTCGCGGCCGCCGCGGAGTCACGCTCACGGCGTATCGACCACCCGGGCGTCGTCGCCGGTCCCGACGCGA